>CAKNYM010032322.1:0-10371 GCA_932195095.1 Andricus curvator
CACCTTCATATGTGTCGGGTTGCAGAGCAACCGCATTATTCATTTGAAAGGAAACGGCGCCATATTAAAGTTTAAATGCTCGCTCTTTCTTCACCGATCTACATTCTTCTCGTGCCAAACAAAGTGTATAATCGTGAGTGAATTGAGACGGAAAGTCTGCGACCAACAGCGAGCGTGTGAAACTCGTGAAATATTATTATCTTCAACCAACCTGATTGTTAAATTTAAGTCTTGCGCGAGAACTATTTTCACAGCTTACAATTAGTGTTACAAAAAAAATTTTATGATGTGTGTGGTCACGACGGGGATTGCTTCATACTCGAAAAAAGTGTGTAACGCATTTCACGCCTAGCTTGAACCAATTTTTTCTAATAAGGTGCTTGCTCATTCCGGTTTTTTGCTGATTATTTGCGGACAATTATTTTGAGGCAAAAATGAGAAAAATAGTTTTGGCCTTTTAAAATATCTTACATATCTTTGAAAATAAAGTCGTCATGTGAAGCTCCCCACTCGGGCCCATTATTATCCGAAGTCTTTTGTTTCCTCCTTACCCTCGTTTATATACGTCACTAGTGAAAAGGCTACCAAGCCATATATATATATATATATATATATATATATATATATATAACCCAAATGCTACACTACTCGCGAAAATTGTCTATACGCCTATTTTTTGAGCCGTTGCTAAAGTGCCCTTCATTTTTTAAATATTAGCGAGAGAGTACGAAGTCAATGGATGGCTCCTACAAGCAATAAAAGCAATATATATATATATATATATATACAATATATAATATGTGTGCAATATATATTCATAAACAAGTGTCTAAGAATGGTCCTCTTCGACGAAGAAGGTGTGGATCTCGAGACAGTGAGGGTACGTGGGTTAGCTTTCGTAGATGATAAGGTTGTTATGGCAGAGCCAATCGAGGACTTACAAAGAATAATGTAGAAGGTGTGGTAATGAGTGTCGATCATTTGGTCCTTTGTTAAAAGCTCATTTATTGAGCTAAATAAAATGTTTAAAATTGAACATTTTATATTATACGTTTTGCTTGTTTTGATTACCAAGCCTCATCAGTAAAAACAAAACAAAAAGTTTCTGAAAGGTATTTTCATGTACTTATTAGAAAACATAAAAATGATAGAAAATAAATAAATAATAAACATAAACATGATCATCGTGGTACTGCTCTTGTCCAACATTCTCACAATCTTGATCACCTTCTCGATTTCAAAAACACAAAAATTCTTCCTATTGAGTTTAATTACAATAAAAGGCTTTTTAGACTCAATATATTAGTGATCTTTATATTGATTGAATAAAAAATACTTCCAATTCAAAAAAAGTAACTTGCTTATAATTTTTCATCTTTTATTTATTTTTCGATTCAATTTTCTAGTAATTTTTAACGCATTCATTCATCTACAATTTTCAAACGTCTCCATGTTTAATTTTCAAGCGCCATCTTGTATTTTCAACCGCCATCTTTCTTTTTTCTTTCCTAGTTACATTTCTTATATGTCCTCCATTTAATCTTTTCCTTCCTATCCTTGAATTTAATTTGCCTTTAGTTCTGTCTGTTAGATTGTGGACTACATGTGAGTGCTCCACCAAAAATCTGTTTAAAATGTTAATTATAGTTCCCAGTTCACAGATATGGACTCACTTTTTTGTGAGTGTATCACCTTTCTTGGCAGTTCACCTTTTTAATGACTGAAAACATCACTTTGTCATGACAACCATATCATCTACAAAAGCTAACCCACGTACCCTCACTGTCTCGAGATCCACACCTTCTTCGTCGAAGAGGGCCATCCATTGACTCCGTACTCTTTTGCTAATATTATATAAATTAGGGCACTTCAGCAAAACTGAAACACATGCTTCTGCCGAGACATTTGTGGTGACAATATTGCTTCATTTTGCTATGAATTTATTCATAGTATTTCACACTAGTTGTCATCGCGAAATGTGTATCTCATGAATTTTTATTTATTATTGGTTCATTTAATATTCCCAGGCATCTCTTGGGAAGAGCGAAAACCCCATGGAAGTTGAGGGTACGTGGGTTAGCTTTCGTAGATGATAAGGTTGTTATGGCAGAGTCAATCGAGAACTTGCAAAGAATAATGTGGAAGGTGTGGTAATGAGCGTCGATCATCTGGTCTTCTGTTAAAAGTTTATTAATTGAGAAAAATAAAATCTTTAAAATTAAACATTTTATATTATACGTTTCGTTTGTTTTGATTACCAAGCCTCATCAGTAAAAACAAACAAAATTCTGTTTTAAGACAGTTTCACAATCCGCAATATTAACAATTTCTATAAAAAACTTCATCATCTGTTCCTAAATAGAAGAAAGATAGAAGTAAATAACAACGAATTACTTTAAAAAAAAACTATTTATGAAAAGGAAATGTTGATGAACCTACAAATAGTCAAAAATGACTTAACAAACAACAATTTTCCAAACTCTTTCATTAACAAATATGTCAACAAAAGATTGAATCTTATCAATTGCAATATTTCAAATCATCCTGTTTCAATGAGACAAAATAATAATTCCTCTAATCCTAATAGATTCTAAAAGACCCCATCGAAAAAGGAAACAAAACCCATATTATTTATTCAATAGATTTTTCTGAATCTGAGAGCTGCTATATTGGTCATTCCGAAAGGTATTTTCATGTACTTATTAGAGAACATAAAAATGATTGTAAACATGATCATCGTGGTACTGCTCTTGTCCAACATTCTCATAATCTTGATCACCTTCCTGATTTCAAAAACGCAAAAATTCTTGCTATTGAGTTTAATTTAATTAAACATCTTAATTAACATTTCCTTTCTAGCAATAGTTTTGTTAAAAAAAAGTAATTTATTGTTATTCACTTTTATCTGTCTTCTATTTAGGAACAGCGGATGTAGTTTGTTAAAGACATTGTTAATTGCGGATGAGGCTTGGTAATCAAAACAAGCGAGACGTATAATATAAAATGTTTAATTTTAAACATTTTTTAGCCCAATAAATGAGCTTTTAACAAGAGACCAGATGATCGACACTCATTACTGCAACTTCCACATTATTCTTTGTAAGTCTTCGATTGACTCTGCCATAACAACCTTATCATCAACAAAGGCTAACCCACGTACCCTCACTGTCTCGAGTATGGACCATTTTTGCCACTAGTAGAGAATTTGGGTTATGTTTATGTGTCTTAAAAAAAATGAATCAGTTGCTTTGTCGAGACATTTGTGGTGACAATATTGCTTCATTTTGCTATGAATTTATTCATAGTATTTCACACTAGTTGTCATCGGGAAATGTGTATCTCATGAATTTTTATTTATTATTGATTAACTTAATATTCCAAGGCATCTCTTGGGAAGAGCGAAAATCCCATGGAAGCTTCCCAACAAATTTACACAGGTCGCCGCTGATCATAAAGCCGCCATTCGCGTACGGTTATTGGTGGCGGGGGGCATTTAAATTACAGAGAATCGAGTGCACTATATACAAACTATCAAACACGTATTCATTAACTCGCATCAATATCAGCCACTGAGTTCGAAATTTTATGGACAAATTTCTGATTAATAAGGTATACGTGATGTTTCAGTGAATAGGGTCACCAGAGCTGATTTTAGGAAATGCATAGGACAACCGGGCATAAAAAAGATGAAAAATTAGGATTAGAATTAAATATTTCAAAATCATTTCCAGAAATGTAACAGAAAGTTCTCCTACTTCTGTTGTTGTTGAAAATACATTTTTTTTAAACTGAAAATTCAACTATTCAGTTTATCGTTTTAACACTTGAATTGAAAGTTTGTCTTTTTTGGTTCGAAATACATCTTTTTCGTTGAAAATTAATTGATTTTGTTGAATTCGTCTTTTTTGGTTGAAGATTCATCTTGTTGGTTGAAACTTCATTTTGTTGTTTTCATTTCACCTATTTGGTTAAAACTTCATCTTTTTTATTGACAATTTGTCTCTTTTGGCTAAATTTCCTTGGTTGAAAATTAATCTATTTCGTTAAATATTCGCCTTTTTTATTTGAATTTAGGTTGAAAATTCAACTACTTGGCTTCAAGTTTAACTTATTTGTTAAAAAAAAAATTTTTGATGGTGAAGGATTTAGCTTTTTCGTTGAAAATTTAACTATTTTGATTATATCCGTTTGTTTTTTAAAAATCAATTTTTTAAACTAAAATTGTAACCATTTTATTATTTTCTTGAAAATTCATACATTTAGTTAAAAATTCGTCTTTTTAATTAAATGAGGCTGTTTTTGATGTAAAATTAACATTTTGTTTAGTTGAGAATTTAACTATTTTGTTTACATTTGAATTTCTTTGTCAAAAATTTATTTGTTTGGTTAGAGATTAGTCTTTTTGGTTGCAAAACGGATTATATTGTTAAAAATACATTATTTTTTAAATTAAAAATAAATATTCTTAACTGCAAATTTAACGATCCTATTTATTATTGCAAACTAATATTTTTTAGTTAAAAATCGAAAAATTTGGTTGAAAATTCATGTTTATGTATTTTGTTGAAGACTCGTCTCTTTTGGTAGAAAAGTAATCTTCTTGGTTGAAACTTCATTTTTTTGTTTTAATTTCACCAATTTGGTTAACCAATCTTTTTTATTGAGAATTTGTCTCTTTTGGCTAAATTCTCTTGGCTGAAAATTCAACTCATTGGTTGAAAATTAATCTATTTCGTTAAATATTCGCCTTATTTAGTTGGATTAAATTGTTGTTTATTTGAAATGAGCATCTTGTTTGGTTTCAAATTCAACTATTTGGCTTCAAGTTTAACTTGTTTCTTCAAAAAAATTTTTTTTTTGTAAAGGATTTATCTTTTTCGTTGAAAATTTAACTATTTTTATGATATTCGTTTGTTTTTTAAAAATCCATTTTTTATATTGAAAATATAACTACTTTATTATTTTCTTGAAAATTCATATATTTAGTCAAAAATTCATCTTTTTAATTAAATGAGGCTGTTTTTTATGTAAAATTAATATTTTGTTTAGTTGAGAATTTAACTATTTGGTTTAAATTTTAACTTCTTGGTCAAAAATGTATTTGTTGGGTTCAGAGATTAGTCTTTTTGGTTAAAAAACGGATTATATTGTTAAAAATACATTATTTTTTTAATTAAAAATAAATATTTTTTAATGAAAATTTAACGATCCTACTTATTATTGCAAACTAATATTTTTTAGTTAAAAATTGAACAATTTGGTTGAAAATTCATGTTCATGTTTTCGTTTGAAAATTTGTCGGATTCGAACCAGGACCACCCATAGGATTTTTTATTTGATTTTTGTTTTTATTCACTTGGGGTGATATCTTTAATAATGCTAAGTTTAAAAATGGCACACTTTTTACATTTTTTTTTTATATCATTTGACACTTTTTTAGTGATGGAATATTAATTTTGAACTTTTTGTGCACACCTCGTGAATAATGTGTGTCGAAATTCAAAGTAAAAAACAATATTTTTTTTTTAAAGAAAATTTACATTTTTGGAAAAGTTTTTTTTTCTCCTATTTTTTTTTGTATGGTAATATTCGAAAAACGGAAAGTGGCAATGTCTTTTATAAATATCTTTATGTTTGAAAATTTTAATATGCCTGGTTAAAAATTTACCTTTTAGTTTGAATGTTAAGTATTTTGTAAATTTTGTTCTATTTGATTGAAAATTCGTCTCTTTTGACTAAAATTAACTCTCTTTTATTTGCAATTAATATATTTTTTAATTGACAATTCAACTACTTGGTTGAACTACTTTATTACATTTTTTTAATGAAGATTCGTCTTTTTGGTTGAAAATTTGACTATTTTGAGGGAAGCTCGTTTATATTTTCAAAAAAAATGTTTCAAACTGAAAATGTAACTATTTTTCTTTTTTTTTTAAATGGATCTTTTTAGATGAAAACTCATGTATTTAGCTGAAAATTCGTCTTTTTTTATGGAGAATAATTTTTATTCGTTGGAAATTCCACAACTTGGTTGAAAATGTATCTATCATGTTAAATATTCGCCTTTTTAATTAAACTGTTTTTGAATTAAAATTACCATTTTTTGGCTAAGAATTGAACTGATTGCTTCAAAGTGTAACCTCCTTGTTAATTTTTTTTTATTTGGTTGAAGATTTATCTTTTTTGTTGAAAAATGAATTATTTTGTTGAAATTTTTTTTTTTTTTTTTTTAATTGAAAATTCATCTATTCAAAATTTAACTTTTTCATTTGTAATTAAAAATTAATCTTCTTTAGTGAAAAATGCAACAATTACGTTAAAAATTCATGTTCACCTATTTTAAATAAAATTCGTCTTTTTCGGTAGAAAAGGAATCTTCTTGAATAAAAATTCATTTTTTTGTTCAAATTTGAACTATTGGGTTGAAAATGCATATATTTTTCTTAAAAATTTGTGTTTTTTAACTGAAATCAACTGTTTTTGATTAAAAATTAACATCTTTTTTAATTGAGAATTCAGCTACTTGGTTGAATGTTGAACTACATTTCAATTTTATTTATGAAGATTCATCTTTTTGGTTAAAATTTTGACTATCTTGAGGGAAGTTCGTCTGTATTTCCAAAAATAATTTAAAAATTGAAAATGTAACTTTTTTGTTGAAAATGGTTCTTTTTAGATGAAAATTCATGCATTTAGTTGAAAATTCGCCTTTTTTGCGAGAGAATAATTTTTATTGGTTGGAAATGCAACAACATGGTTAAAAATGTATTTATCATGTTGAATATTCGCCTTTTTTAGTTGAATTAATCTGTTTCTGATTCAAAATAACCATTTTTTCTTTAAAAATTCAACTAATTGGTTCAAAGTTTAAATTCTTTGACAAAATGTTTGTTTGTTGAATATTTATCTTTTTTGTTGAAAAATGAATTATTTTTTTGAGAATTTGTATTCCTCAGTTGTAAATTCATCTATTGAAAATTTACCTATTTCATTTGTAGTTGAAAATTAATCTGCTTTAGTTAAAAATGCAACAATTTTGTTAAACATTCATGTTCATCTACTTTAAATAAAATTCGTCTTTTTTGGTAGAAAAGGAATCTTCTTGATTGAAAATTCATTTTTTGTTTAAATTTGAACTATTGGGTTAAAAATCCATATATTTTCATTGAAAACTTGTATTTTCTTGACTGAAATCAACTGTTTTTGATTAAAAATTAACATTTTTTGAAATTGAAAATTCAACTACTTAGTTGAAAGTTGAACTACTTTGTAAAGAAATCGTTTTTTTGTTGAAAATTCATCTTTTTGGTTGAAAATTGGACTATTTTGAGGTAAGTTTCTTTGTATTTTCAAAAATAATTTTTCAAATTGAAAATGAAACTTTTTTGTTGAAAATGGATTTTTTTAGATGAAAATTCATGTATTTAGTTTATGCAACAACATGGTTAAAAATGTATTTATCTTGTTGAATATTCGCCTTTTTTGTTGAATTAAACTGTTTTTGATTTAAAATTACCATTTTTTCGTTTGATATTAAACTGATTGGTTCAAAGTTTAACTTCTTTGTTATTTTTTTTTTTTTTTGGTTCAAGATTTATCTTTTTTTTTTTAAATTGATTTTTGTTGTTGAAAATTTGGCTTTTTCGGTTGAAAATTCATCTATTGAAAATTTACCTATTTCATTTTAAGATGAAAATTGATCTCCGTTATTAAAAAATGCAACAATTTTGTAAAAATTCACGTTCATCTACTTTAAATAAAATTCGTCTTTTTCGGTAGAAAAGGAATCTTCTTGAATAAAAATTCATTTTTTTTGTTCAAATTTGAACTATTGGGTTAAAAATGCATATATTTTTCTTGAAAATTTGTGTTTTTTAACTGAAATCAACTATTTTTGATTAAAAATTAACATCTTTTTTAATTGACAATTCAACTACTTGTTTCAAAGTTGAACTACTTTATTAATTTTTTTTTTTATGAAGATTCATCTTTTTGGTTGAAAATTGGACTATTTTGAGGGAAGTTCGTTTTTGTTTTCAAAAATAATTTTTCAAACTGAAAATGTAACTTTTTTTTTGAAAATGGATATTTTTAGATGAAAATTCATGTATTTATTTGAAAATTCGCCTTTTTTGCTTGAGAATAATTTTCATTGGTTGAAAATTCAACAACATGGTTAAAAATGTATCTATAATGTTAAATATTCGCCTTTATTAGTTAAATTGAACTGTTTTTGATTTAAAATTAGCATTTTTTCGTTTAAAATTAAACTGATTGGTTCAAAGTTTAACTTCTTTGTTAATTTTTTTTATTTGGTTGAAGATTTATCTTTTTTTTTTTAAATAAATTATTTTGTTGAAAATTTGTCTTTTCCGGTTGAAAATTCATCAATTCAAAATTTAAATTTTTCATTTGTAGTTGAATATTAATCTTCTTGAGTGAAAAATGCAACAATTTCGTTAAAAATTCATGTTCATCTATTTGAAATAAAATTCGTCTTTTTCGGTAGAAAAGGAATCATCTTGATTGAAAATTCATTTTTTTTTTAAATTTGAACAATTGGGTTAAAAATGCATCTGTTTTATTGAAAAATCTTCTTTTTAACTGGAATCAACTGTCTTTGATCAAAAATTAAAATTTTTTTAAATTGAAAATTCAACTACTGGGTTGAAAGTTTTTTTTTTTTTTTTTTCTTTGTGAAACAGTTGTTTTTTTTGTTGAATATTCATCTTTTTCGTTGAAAATTCAACTATTTTAATGAAAATTCCTTTTTTTTTTTGTAAATTAATTTTCAAAACTGAAAATGTAACTGTTTTATTTTCCGTTGAAAATGTATCTATTTTAGTTTAAAATTCAACTATTTGGTGGAAAATCCATCTATTTTGTTGAATATTCGCCTCTCCTGGTTTTGATTGATTTTTTTTATCTGTTTGATTGATATGTTTTGTATTTAAAATTAACATCTTTTTTGTTTAAACATTCGATTATTGGATTGAAAGTTTAAATAGTTTTTCAAAAATTTACATTTTTGGGTATTTATTTTGAAAAATAAGAGCAAAATTTTACAAAAATTGCAATTATAGCTAATTCTTATTCCCTGAAGTATTCTTAAAATGATCATTTTTTCGCCAAATTTTTTTCGCCTTCAAATTTTTTCGCCTTTTTCCCACGTTATATAGGAAATTTCATTGTTTCTGGTGCACGGGATAATACTAACCAATCTCGTTCAAATGTGGAGAGCGTTATTTTGAGATTTCGAAAAAAACTACAGAGTGCAAAGAAAAGGATTCTGATTTTTTTTCAATATTAATACGGTCTAAATATTAGAAATTTCCGCGTGGTTCATTTGAGTAACCAATCAATCTCGCTAGTAATCACCCCAGGCGAAGAGCTTCACAAAGTCATAATATGTCATAGATTAAACAAAAATACGAAAACTGACTGATAATCCCATAGCGAGATCCATACTTTTTCTCCAATCACATCCACTAGGTGAAGCTTTCCACGTGGGAACATTACTATCGAAGAACGTTCGTTTCAGGCGTCTTTCAGTCCAATTTTTTCCTTTTTTTTTCTTTGTTATAAATTTCATATAACCTATTTCTCTCCACACTTTCCTGTCCTGGCATAAAACCTTAGCTTCCTTTACGTTTATCTTAGAAAATAAAAACAAGACTCCTTCCCAGTAGGGGCATGTGCGCTCAAGTAGTTTAGTTTGGTAGTTATCTTCAGAAAATCTAAGTGTTTGCTGCATTATTCTCCATTATACATTGTTGTAAGAAAATCGGGGCGGCTCATATAATAAAGCCTGCAGTATCTCAGGAGGATGGGTGGGTGTTATTATGCACATATGCTTCAGTGACGTCACATTTTCAATTATCATATACCATACTCGAGAAGGCTTTAGTTTTATGGAAACGTAACTTTGTAAACTGCCGAAGTTTATTATTCTTCGACATGATGATGAAAAATATTAAAATATTACAAATATTTTACATAACAACTTCTACAAATGTAATTTTTGGTTCAAATATGTACTTTTTTGTAATAAAATGTACAAAATTCAACAAAAAAATCTGCCCGCTTCGCGGGCACATTCTCATGGCGCGCTTTGCGCGCGGCTCGCTTCGCTCGCAAGTTTGAGCGCACCTAGGGCGCGCGACTGTTGGATCTCGCGCTCGATCATATATTTATCTCGCGCTTTACGCTCGGCTCCTCTAGATTTTTGAACTTCGTGTTCGACTTCGATGAAAAGAAAAGGTTTGTTTGCAAATATTATAAAATTATCAAAACCTCTACATATTAAGTGATTGTTAAATTTGTTTTTATTTTAAACTGAAAAGGAACTTTATTTACTCAAGGTTCTATCGA
>CAKNYM010032326.1:0-11789 GCA_932195095.1 Andricus curvator
AAGGAGTCTCTCCGAAGCAGATACAAGCATCTTCTTCGACAGATTTGGTCTTCCAATCTGTCGGCGTTGAACAAGGTATCTGCGACTAACATGCTTGCCGTCCCGGTTCTACTCTACTCGTTTGGGGTAGTTCAATGGACGAAGAACGAGCTTAAGGTCCTTGATGTCATTACACGTAAGATCATGCATATGCATAAAAGCTTGCATATCAATTTGTCAGTTCCGCGATTATATATTTCACGCCGTCAAGGCGGACGCGGACTTCTGAATCTCCAGTGTCTTCATAACCGGATTGTTCTAAGTACAGCTTACATCGTTGCGAATGGCAGAGATCCTCTCCTAAAGATGGTCAGGAACCACGAGATGATTGGCGAAGGAGCGTTCCTTTACAAAGCCGTGGAGCAAGCGGCCGAGACCCTTGGCCTGAATTTTAACATCAGAAGTGAGGAAAGTGCATTACTTCATCTAGATGCTTCACTTCTAAAAACGAAAGTGAAGAAAGCAGAGGTTGAAAATTTTCACCAAGAGCTACTCGACAAGAAAATGCACGGAAACTTTCACAGAAATGTAGAAAAACAGTCCTTATCGAAGGAGCAAACTTTTGCTTTCCTCAAATCATCAGGGCTTAATTCAGGTACAGAGGGTTTTATTTTCGCATGACAGGACGGTGTCATTTCCACCTTAGCATACCTTGAGCGCATTTTATGTCAAGAAGTTCCCAGTGATAGGTGCAGAGCGTGTCATGCACACGCTGAGTACCTAGAACACATACTATCAGGGTGTCCGACCCACGCGGGAACGACGTATATCTATAGACATAATGCGGCCCTAAGAGTGCTTTATTACCATCTTTGTCGCTCTTACGGTGTTGGCCGCGACCCTGCCCTGCCGAACGCTCCAAAGGAGATAGAGTCGATTGCCCGAAACGAGAAGTGCCAAATTTTCTGGAACTACGATTTTCGGGCAGCAGTCTCCGTTGCGCACTCGAGGCCTGACATTGTTCTCCAAGACTTCCAGAAACGAACTATATTCGTGATCGAATTCTCGGCTCCGTCCGAATACAACATCACTGCAAAGGAGAAAGAAAAAGAGGAGAGGTATCAAGACCTTAAAAGAGAGCTACAACGACTGTACCCGAAATATTCGGTACAAGTAATTGTCCTTGTGATAGGTGCTCTCGGAGGTACTAAACTATCACTAGTTCGTAACCTTAAAGCCATACCCGCGTGCCAAAAATATGCCAAGGCACTTGCGAGATGCATGCAGAAAGCTGTCATTCTTGGGTCGCTTCGTGTCCTGAAGACACACGAGGGTTTCGCCGGCCTGTCGTTGTGATTTTGTCGTTTCCTATGACCACCCACCTCACGGTTGTGAGACGTGGCCATGGGTGTGATTTACCGCTGTGCTACTGGGGGCTATTGACATTTTGTTGGATGGCAGTTGCTCTTAGTGGGACCCTGCGGTGGTTGTTTAACTTTTTTTTTAAATTATATATATATATATATATATTTTATATACTACTATACTACTATTTTGCTCAAAATTCGTTTTTTTTATTGGTACAAAATTAATCTTTTTAGTTGCAAAGCCGTCTCTTTTTTTTTAAATTTCAATTTTTTCTTAAGCATTCGTTTTAATTTTGATAGAAACTTAATTTTTTCAACCCGAAGTTGAACTAATCCATTCTTGGTCATAAAGTTATCTTCTTCAGTTTAAAATTCAACTGTTTGTTTGAAAATGCATCTTTTATGTAGAAAATTAATATTTTCGATTAAGAAATCAAAATTTTCCTAGAAAATTCAACTCTTTGGTTGAATGTTTAACTTTCTGGAAAATTCATTTTTTTAGATTCATGATTTTAATGGGAAATTCATCTCTTTGGTTGAAAATTGAACTATTTTGTTGCAAATTAGTTTTTTTTCTTCGTAAAAAATTAATCTTCTTGGCTGAAGATTCATTTCTTTGGTGGAAAATTTCAATATTTTGCTAACAATTCGTGTCATTTTTTATTGAAAATTAATTTTTTTCAACTGAGAATTTAACCGTTCCATTTTGGGTGAAACATTGATCTTTTTCAGTTTAAAATTTTACTCTTTGTTTGAAAATGTATCTTTTTTGTAGAAAATCAATATTTTTGATTGAAAAGTCAACTGATTCTGATTCTGATTGAAATTTCAAGTATTTGGTGAAAAATACATATGTTCTGTTGGAAATTCCAGATATACGTACTTGTCAACTTGTGCTAATCTCTCATCATTTAGGACAACGTTGCACATTGTTTTTACTTTTTCCTTCAAACACCGTAATTTTTGTATTATTTACGTTAATTTTGAGGCCCATGTTCTCCATGCTTGCATTAAGTTCATTCAACATTCTTTGCAAGCCGTGAATACAACTTTAAGTGACTGTTTTTAATTTGGTATTTGAAATTTTTCTAAATTTTGTGAATCGCAATTTCCAAATAGGAAATTTTAATTCTCAAAATTTAGTTCCAAAAGAGAAGATTAAAATTCTAAATATTTTATAAATGATAAAAGGATTCTATTCATAACCCCTCGACCATATTAAACGAGGCTATATATATATATATATATATATATATATATATATATTTATATATTTATATATTTAGCTATGTATATACATGCATACACGCCAAAAAACGATTTTTTAAAACGAAAGATTTTTCAGTCATAAGAGAAAAAAATAATAACCAAACTGCTGAATTTTCAATAGAAAAGATAAACTTTCAACCAAGAAGAATAATTTTCTACCAAAAAGGATGAATTTTCAACAAAACACATGGATTTTCAACCAAATAGTTGAATTTTAAACTAAAATGGATCAATTTTCAATAAAAAATTGCATACCTGTCGCTTACTTTGTTTTGCAACATCAACGAAGGTTGGACAGGATAGTGGCGTCTTGTTATAAAATACTGTAAGCGCCCCGCAGACTGATTTCAAGGTTAGTTATTAACGTAAGTCAACATTTCTTTAAACAGTTTTGATTCTTTTACATCGAAGTCAATGATCAATAAGTACGGAAATATAAGTAATTGAATCGTCTTTGCCGTTTATTTAATATAAAATTTTACAAAGAAGTTTATTTTACTATCACAAAAAAATTTTTTTAAATTCATGGGTATTTAAATATTATGAACAAACAGAAGATGTGAGATAAATTATTTTTTATTCTAGTAAATATAAGTAAGAAGTTGATTTAATCATTATTTAATTATTTAAAACTTTATACATAATGTGATTACTTGCCCAGGTGAGTTAATTGTTTTTCACGGCGCTCACTTTATTTTCAATTGTTCACGTAAAACCTGCTTAGCATAGATGCTGCAAAACAAAGTAAGCGCCATGTTGAATTTCTAACGTGTGTTAGAAATGTAAAAAGGCGCTTGAGAAAGTGTTTTTTAATGTAAATTTGACTACTTTTTGATTTAAACTAGCATAAAAGAGAACTTCACAAAACATTCTAACCATATGTTGAAATCTAATTTTTAAATATGCAATAGTTTTGTACGCCAATCATAAACGCGTTTATCCTTATTATGAAAAATTAACTGTTTCACGGAAAAAAGTAGATAGTTAGATTCACTTTGATGTATTGTTAACTTGAAGTTTACTTGTTCGCATTGCACAAGCAACAATTCAAATAGTTTTTGATACTGAATTAGATAGTGATCTCAAAATATACAAAATCTAAAGTCAGCATTACTACTTCAAATTTTAAAAAGAAAGATTACTAGAACAAGTAGCTTCAATAACTATTTGAAATAGTACATTTGAACATGTAAACTGTATGAATAACTAATTTTCATAGTAAGCAAAGAATTGTGAGTTTGACTTTTGCAAGTGAGTTCGATCTGCTTTTTTGCATTGCAATAAGCACTGCGCGAGATTCTTAGCCTTACTATTTGAAATTGTAAGTGAGTTCAGTGGCACAACTAGAAACGTGTAGGCCCCCTCCGCAACATTTTTTAGGAGGTCTGTTTGAAATTAAAAAAGAAGGACGACTTATAACTTGCTTATCAGTAAAACAACAGATTTTCGCTTTTCAATCTATAAGACAGACCGTGCACTGACATTTTACAAAATTAAATAAATTATCGGAAACTATTTTATAATGTTTTCTCTTTTATCATAATATCAGTTGAGATAATTATTATAAATGAACATAGTGAATAACTCTACTTTATACTTCAATACTGTTTTTTTGTTTTGTACAAAATTTTCAGAATTCAAAAATATTCTGAAGAATTATATATAAAAAGAATACTTTTCTTTACATTATTTCTACTATGGAATTTTCTGCTTATGATATTTTTAATTTCTTATAACACTAAAATTGATTAGGATCGTATTTGATTAACCCACCTAAGTTCAAATATTATATTATTTGGAAGAATTTTTTCTTAGTAGAATAATTAATTGTTTTCGACATATCATTTTTTGAACCAATAATGAAAAAATAATTTGTAATAAAATTTGAGTTCAAATTAATTTCCAATTTTAACGTAGTAATACTTTTTTCAACCTTTGCACATTGATATTTGTAAAAATTACTACCATTTCATGAAAAAAAAATATTTTCTAATTTTTTTCAGATTTTCAACAACAAAAAAATCTACCATACTACTATGATATCGCAATCTTTGATACTACAGGGATCACAGTGTAAAAGGAGCTTCAAAAAGGGGAAATAGGGTGGTTTTCGCACGAAGAAAGGGAAAATAGGGGAAAGATTAAACATTTATTTTCATATGTCAAAAAGAACAAACAACCTTTTCGTAAGAAATGTTACATTTTTAAATAACTTTTAATGATTTTTCAATGATTTGTGCCATTAAAGATTTATTTTTAAAAATTGGATATACTTAGATCGTTGGAAACCCATCCAGAGTGAAATAAAAAAGTCCGGGAAAAAATAAAATTAGTTAAATACACAATTTTGATATGTTTGACATCGTTCTCATAAATATTTCTTTCCAAGATTTGTCATTTCATCCTTACTATAATTAATACTTTCAATCTAAATTTAAAACAATTGAAATCAGTTAATATCTTCTGTTCTCTTTCTTAAATTTACAATTAAACAATTTTTTTTTGATTAAAAAAAAAATTGCCTCATTGAAAACTTTTGGAAAATATACACTTAAACCTGTTTAAACATGTTTAAACATGTGCTTAAACATGTTTTTTGGATTGATTCGAACCTAAAAATTGAGTCACCTTGAACCAAAGAAACATGTTATTATTTTTTATCCATGGGAAACATTTTTTTCGTGGTGTTTATAACGTTCGAAAATCGCAAAAAAAGATATGAAATCCCAAAAATCCTAATTCACGACAAACATTTTTTTTCCGAAAAAGAAAAATAAAAAAATGGTTCTTTGGTTCAAGCTGAATAAATTTCAGTTTCGACATATTCAACTTTTTTTTAAATGTGTGCATATGACTCAATCCAAAAAAAAAACATGTTTTTGCATATTTTCAAAAAAATTGTAACTGAGCAAGAAATTTATTTTCAACTTTCGCCATTTTAAATTTTCAATGAGTAAGATAATTTTTGAACAAAATAGTTAAATTTTTTAATTAAGAACAACAGTTTTTAACCAAAAATCTAATAGTTATATTTTCGTTTCAAAAAATTAATTTTCAATTGAAAAAACTGAATTTTCTCCCAAATTGTTGAATTTTCTACAATGCAGTTGATTTTTCAATACGAAAATATGAATTAATAATTAAGAAGTTAATTTTCAACCAAACATTACAATTGTTAGTTAAAAAACCTACTTTTTAACAAACAAGAAAAAACTTTAACTAAAATGATGAATTTTTAACAAAGTTGTTCAAAAATCACCAAACTATTGAATTTTCCAGGGAAAATTCAAATTTTCTACAAAACAGTTGAATCTTTAACCCAAAAACACAAATTTTGAACAAGAGTTGAGTTTTCAACCAAAAAAGATTTTTTAGCCAATGAAGAAAAAAAATTGTATTCAAAATGTCGAATTTTAAAGCAAGAAGATGATTTTTCTACAAAAAAGGACGAATTCTTAACAGATTACATAAATTTTTAACCAAATATTTGAATTTTCAAAATAAAAAAGATCAACTTTGAACCAAAAATGGAATTGCTACATTTTAATTTCAAGAAACTAATTTTCAAATGAAAACCCCAAATTTCTACGTATTTCTTGAATTTTCGTGCAAAAAAAAGTACGTTCTATAATACACTCGAATTTGTAACTCAAAAATATAAGCTTTCAATACAAAAAATAATTTTCAATCAAAAATTGCAATTTTCAGTTTGAAAAAGTGCATTTTTAACAAAGTAGTTTGATTTCCAACCAAAAAGACAGCTTTTCAACAAAATAAATATATTTTCAACCAAATAGTTACATTTTTAACCAACTTTCTGCCAAAAAATATAACTTTTGAACGAAATTTGAACATCCAAACAAATAGTTGAATTTCCAACTAAAAAAGATCAATTTTCAAACACAAATGGAATAGTTCAATTGTGAGTTTAAACAAATTAATTTTCATCAAAAAAAAGTTTCAACAATAGTTAAATTTTAAAGTAAAAATTGCTCAAGTTAGAACATTTAAAATTCCAGTTGATGAGTTTGGAATATTCCATTTTTTAATTAGGTATTTAACTTTGTAAATTCAAACTAAAATGTATTAATCTTCTAATACTTATTTAAAAAATAATATATATTTTGTAACTGTTCCAATTTTGTATTGGATAATGACTTCTGTCGGCAGTTTTCACATTTTCAACTTGCTTTAAAATATTTCATCTTCAAATTTGTTTAAGAGTATTTATTTGTAATGGTCTGAACTTGGAACGTGTACCTTATTTATTCATTAATAATTTATTTAAGTGCTATAATTGCTTTAATTATTATTCAATAATGGGTACAATTTCAAATATCGTATATTTAAAGAGAAAAGGGGAAAAGGGGGAAGGTTTTTGAGAATAGGGGGGAAAGGGAAATTTCAAGAAAAAAGGGGAAACTAAGAAAAACAGGGGAAGACTGTGCACCCTGATATCAATTTCTCGGAACCGAATATTTTTTTTTTTAACAGTTTTTATTCTAATTCAGCATCCCCATATCTCATGAGAAAAATTTTATTTGTGCAAAAAATCTAAATTTAAATCACAATTCAACGTTTGTCTCATCTTAAAATAGTGATTTCGATTTTGTATTTGATATATTATTACGATGTTTAAACTATTTTTTATTTATATATCAGTTATGTAAATGAATGTTGCGTTTTAAATAAAGTGAGATGATAATAAAATCAAATCAAAATTCCAAAACTTTCATTCGAAAACATTTTTTCAAGCCTTAATTTTCAATAATACAAAATATGTACTTTTTAAAAATTGTAATTCAATTCATCTTATAATAATATCTATACATATAAATTACTAATAATATATTTACTGTGTGAGTTAATACTTCTAAGCAAAATATTTTTCCCAAGCTCGTTACAAAATATTAGAAATCATCAGTAAGAGATTAATTAAAAAAATTTTAAGTAATTATTTATTATAATTTCTTAGCTGGCCACGTTTTTCTCAGAGAAACCGCTTGACCGAGAGTTTGTCAGAAAAATCTAAGCGGTTTCGTAGCTCACTTGACTAACACTTGCGCTAGATTTAGGTTTTAGGACAGGTTTTAGGTAGTTAGGTAGGGTTCGATTCCCCAGCGGGGGCGATTTTTCAAAGCGTTTGAGCGTGCGATCATATTTGTAAGTCTCTGTGCGTGCAATTGTGTAAGAATAATCGTAAATTAAGTGCAGTAATAATCATATATAAAATAATTTTTTCCTTTTCAAATCGATCGACTCTTATTCTCCTGAGTGTGGACGGGTACCAACTGGTGCAGTGCATCCTACTATTTGAAATTGTTCAACCTACTCTTTTAAGAAGTCAGTTTAAATAACCTGAATGCGAAATAGTAATTTTAACAAAATTCACCGACGAAAAGCTGCGGTTCAATTTAAAATAGTTAGAGCTGCTGGTTCACAGAGTTTTTTTAAAGATCCACTTTTTTCCGTGTTGGCGCTTACTGCCTTTTTTTCATTGCCTCTGTTATGTACTCTACAAACATTGAAAATCTGATTGAGTCTCAAAGTTTTCTCGGCACCAAGAAGCTAGCCTAATCAGATAGTAAACGCACATATAGCAGTAACTATGTTCAAGGCCGTAGCCAGAAAAAATTTCCGGGAGATTATTTCAAACTGCACACTCGCGCACACTCCGATAAGCATATGTCTATTATCTACTTGTTTCAAAAATTCCTAGGGTGGGGGATCAAATACTGTTGATTCCCCCATCCTAGACTGAGGCATTATATATATATGTTCCAATTTCATCACATCAGTCTCGTTTTGCGGAATCATTCGGGCAGAATGATTTTCATCAGGACACTGCTCCCTACGATCGTCGTTTTGATTCATTTTCGTGGTGAGTATACCTAATTTTCTAAATCATAGTACATTACATCATAAATAGGGTTAGACAAGTCTTTACGAGGAGATCAATGTCTGCAGAACGACCTGCAAAATCATGGTTGAAGGCGATGGTATTTTCAGTTCGTCCTTGCGTACATTGACCTCCACGTGAGTACGTGCTAACTCTACGAGTGATGTACGATACTTTATTTGAAATCAGCATGTTATGAGACTGTAGGGCCATCTGAAAAGTGAGTCGTGTTCTTTACAATATGTTTGGTTGTGAAATATACGACTGACGTGGCTGTCGTCTGCTGACACCTTACGGTAAAGGGCTATCTAACGCTCACTTTTCAGAGGGCGTTGTAAGCTCATAAAGTGGTGTTTTCGAATAATATTATGTAATTTCAAGTTAGATTAGATTCAGAAAACTATAGTTTTACGTTGTCGCATCTTATACTTTAAAAGCTTAACTAATTTAGATTGAAAATTGGCCTAATGTCTCTATACGATATTATTTAAAGCTTGAGGCTTTTATTTACTAATTCTTTAATTCCAAACACTTGAAATTCAAAGTTACTTGATTCTTGCCGTACCTAAATTAATTTTCTTTATCCGAAACCACCATTTCACGAGCCTGCAACGCTTCAGAAAAATGAGCGTTGTGTAGCTCCTTACCGAATGATGACAGCTGGTGACGTGTAATTAGTTTTGAAAGCGCCACACTGACACATGAATAGTTTTAAAAATGGCCACTAAATAACGCACAATGTTTTCCTTACCCGTACTGTTGAGAAAAATAATGACGCAAGATGGCACTCTAGCTCTGACCGAACCACATTTAAAATTTCGCGCCATATAAAATTACCAATCACAGCCCAAGCAGGTGACGCCACGTCAGTCGTATGTTTTCCTGTAGAACAATAGAATCCTCATTATTAAAAAACATTCATACAAACTCCATAGAACGTTCTCGCACCATTTCGGTAAGGGGCCACACAAGGCTCATTTTTTATACGGCCCTGAAGTCTCATAAAATGTTGATTTCGAATAAAATATCGTACATTACTCGTTGTGTTACATACGTCTTTTCACGTGGAGCTCAATGTTTGTAGGACGAGTTGGAAAACCGTGGGCACTTTCGATGCCAATGCTTTTTGATTTTGATATTCGTTAATATCTTCTGTCCCTTTTTTTATATAAAGATTCAAATTTTTTGAATTAGAAAAAGAATCTCTCATCGGTTCGGAAATTGTGATGTATTTTTATGTATGTGCAATATGGTGGTTCGAAAATTCGACTTTCGATTTTTGAATACCAACACCCCCCCACTTTTTGTGAATTGATGTATAATTAACTCTTGAGGAATTTTGAAAGAATGATTTCCACCCGATGGCTTTCAATAACGACGGTTCCAATACCCTTTTATTGTGCCCAAAAATGCAAAATAGCGATTTTCTATGAGGTTCATTATAAAGACGGTATTTTTCAAAAAATTTTCAACATAAATAATTTTTAATCGACAAGTGAAGGGTTTCCAAGTATTTTTCAAATAATTTTAAATGTTTAAACCATTGTAAATTTTTTCAACAATTATGGATTGTTTAACCCATTATGGATTGTTTAAATAATTTTAAATGGTTCATACAATTCTATACCCCTGTAAGTCGTAAAAAGTTATTATCTTTCAGGATGAATGATATAATCACGTGAACAAATACTACGGAAATTCCATGTGGAAATTCCATACGGAAATTCTACAAACATTTCTACAAACTGATTTTCGACTAAGTTTGACTTCCGGTGATGAACTGCGCTCTTAGAAATCACATTCCGGACATCACACCCTTGCACCAGGTATGCGAACAACATCTTCTTCGAGAAAATTATGTTACCCACGTCAAAACCTTGCACCAACTCTGGGTTCCTCGAGGGAAAGAGATTGCACTAATGCCTCAGGTGTAAAAAACACATCATCTCTGGGGAAGTCTGGTTTTTACATTAGTTCAGGGTGCCTGGAGTAGGTTCCTAGAGGACACGAAATTGAACCAATGCCCCAGGTGTAAAAAAATAAATCTTTTTTCAGGGAAGTCTGGTTTTTACAGCACTTTAGGGTCCCTGAAGTAAGTTCATCGAGGACACGAGATTGAACCAAATTTCCCCGAAAAAGATGCGCTTCTCACACCTGGGGCATTAGTTTAATCTCAAGTCCTCTAGAAACCCACTCCAAGCACCCTGAAGCACTGTAAAGCCAGACTTCCCTGAAGAAGATGTGTTTTTTACACCTGGAGCATTGGTTCAATCTCGTCTCCTGGAAGAACCCACTCCCGGAACCCTAAAATACTGTAAAAAACAGACATCCCCGAAGAAGATGTGTTTTTTACACCTGGAAGATTGGCTGGATCTCGTGTCCTCAAGGAACTCACAGTTGGTGCAAGGTTTTGACGTGGACAGCATAATTTTCTCAAAGAAGATTTTGTTTGCATACCTGGTGCAAGGGTATGATGTCCGGAGCGTGGTTTCCGAGAGCGTAGTTCATCACCGGAAGTCAAACATAGTCCAAAATTACTTTGTAGCAATGTTTGTAGAATTTCCGTATTAACGAACGTTAAGAATAATATTTTTTTGTTCAGGATTTTTTGCAATCATATAGGAACGTATACCCTATATTGTTTGGAGAATTCAATTGAATTGTTCTAGGTAAAGTGTAGTCCTTTTTTCCTTAAAATTACTTCACTGTTCTGCTTCATTTATATACTTCAGGAAAGATTTCCAAGTAAATATTGTCAATTCACTGGTTCCATTAATCTACGTAGGTGATGTAGAAAGGTCTATATTTTACTTAGAGCAATTGAATTTGATTGTTTAAACAAAATATAATCGTTTAAACAATATATACTACACTTTCTAAGATTCAGAAACAATTGTTTAAACAAATGAAAATTGTTAAAATAATTATTAAATATCCTTCAAAAATATCTTACTCTCAATAATCGTTAATTGTGTCAATTATTCTATACTCTGTTCGCCGAGAGAAGGACCTGAAGAACGACCAATTTTGGTTTTCTTCGCGCAGCCTATTGTTCAATTTTTTCAAGAAGGTGGGATTTCATGACATGTTTCAGCCAATCCGAAGTGAAGTCCTTCAACTTGATGAAAAACCCTTTTCTTGATTGATTTACGACACTGGTCGACAGTCTGTTTTTTCAGTGATAACTGTTTCGGCGATCTTCCCGCAGCAGGGGTCTTCTGCCCAGAGACAGGTCAAAGGAAGGAAATTTGAAAACTGTCAATTTTGAAATTAGC
>CAKNYM010032328.1:0-38032 GCA_932195095.1 Andricus curvator
AAAAAAAAAAAAAAATCTAGTCATTTGCACAGTTCAAAATATAAAAATTTTGAATTTAAATAATTTTTTATTCGAAACGATTAAAATTTGACGATTTGAAAATGAAAACTAAATTTAATGTTTCAAAGTTAAGGCTTCTGAAATTCTAGAATTTCAAATTGTTATCACATAAAAAAATGAACATTAAAATTGATTAGGCAAATTTTTTTAAGATCAAAAAATAAATTTACAGTAATTGTGAATTATATGCCTTCAAAATTGAATTATTCTCTAAAAAAATGTTAGAAATGTAGTTATTAAAAATTCAAAAATTCAACATGAAAATTCAGAGCTCTAGAATTGTAACCATTCAAAATAAAAGAAATTATTCAAGTAAAATTTTTTAATTATTAATTTCAAATCGTTTAATTTTTAACAGTTTCTTTAGAATTGTTATTCATTCTTAAAATCCTACAATCAAATATTTTCCAATTTTAAATAAATAATATTTTGTAATGTTTAACGTACAATTGAATATTTTCAAGATACTACATTAAAAAATCAAACTTAAAAAAATATAATACAATTCGAGATCGCTATCTTCCCAATTTTTGAAATTGCACAATTTTAAATCTTTCGATTTAAAATTCTTTTTATTTTCCAAAATTGGTTTGAAATTTTCAATATTTGGCACGTTTTCAAATAAGAAATAATTCACTTTTCAAAGCCTAGTTCTAAAATCTTCAGATTTTTTAGGCTTGAATTTTACAAATATATTCTTAATTTTTCATTATTTTGAATCTGATATTCTACGATTTCGAAGAATTTAAAAAATCTGTAAACTTTTTACATTTAAAATCAAAAACAAACAATTTGGATTATTCAACTCTAAAATTAATAACTTTTAAAACTGACTAAAATTGAAAGCAAACGATTTAGAATATTTAAATCTTAAATTATTAAATATAAAACTATGAAGGCTTTCAATATTAAATTTTACAATTTGGAAAGATTTAATAGTGAAATTTAATAAATCATACAACGTTGATTTTTTTACCTGAAGATATTTGAAGAAAAAAACCTGAGCTTTTCTTTCAGTAAAAAAAAATAAACCCTTCATTAAAAAAAAGTCAAATTTCTTTTTATCTTCATTTTTGACCCTTCCTTTTTGATCTCCTTGTTTTTAAAGCAAACAAATTTTAGTCAAGGCCTCAAAAATCAAATTTTTTAAAAATTTGCATTCAAAACCATAATAAATTGAAATTAAAGAAATTTCAAAGTTGATTTAAAAAAAATTTGATTTCTGTCCAAAAAAATTACTGTCATTTTAAACGTTAAAAAATGAAGAATTTAAAAATATTATGAACCTTTAAGGTTAATTATTTTTAAACTTCGAAAATTAGATACTTTCGATTGGGAAATTTTTTAAATTATTCAATTTGAAATTGCAGCATTAAAAATTAAACAATTCCAAACTTTGTTTAAAAATTGAAGGATTCTAAAATTAGGATCCTGAATCCAAATCTTTAAAAATGATCAATTTTAAAATTGTGCATTATGATTTTCAAAATTCACTCATTTTAATCTAAGCTGCAAAATTAATGACTTGAAAATAAAGGGGAATAACTCAACGTTGAAGGAAATTTAAAAAAAATTGAAAAATTACGTAAATGTACTAATAAACGACAGAAAATTCACGAATGAATCAATAAAATAATAATAATAATATAATAAATAACAAAAAATATAAATACTGAATAATAAATAAATAAAAAAAATATATTAAAAAGAAATAATAATAAATTAAAATTATAATAATCAATAAATAATTAAATTTATTAGTTTATTCTTTCGATCTGATTACTGTTCTCATTAAATGAACCTTTTTATTGAATTCGGCCGCCAATTAAATTATTTTCTTCTTATTCAAATTAAATTTTCCTGATTTTTTTTTCATTTTCTCCTTATTTACAATTAAAATTGAGGATTGAGCTAAATTCAGGTGTAAATTGGAAGTAAGCTGTCTAACATTGCATGGTTATACGAGCTTTGAATCTGAATAATTATACATGTGCCAAAGCATGACTATGTAGTTTCCTCCCGGTAGGTTTCAATCAGCGAATTTTAGCCTCAAAGTGATCTGAATTCGAAATGCCTATATCGATCAGCCTTTGCCAACGTTTCTAGAAATTCCCCTGAAACCTAAAATTCTACTGGTCTCGTTTTTAAATTTCCTTCAAACGTCAATAATAAATTTTTCTTCACAAAATTCCTCAAAATTTGTATGCTTCTTTGGAAGAACATATCATAATCTCAGCCAGCATTTAGTTATTTATATTTTACAACATTTATTATTCAGTCATGAAAAAAATTGCTTATTTCATCCTTCGAGATTTGTTTTTTTAATCATAATTATTTATAATAATAAAATGTTTAGTTCATATTACTAAGAGGAAAAACATTGCACTTTTTCCACCAATTCAAAAATTGTAAACACTTCACTTTCTTTTCTATCCACTATTCACTTTTGAAATCCAAATACAGCTTTGTTTGAAAATAATTTACCATAAGATTTCAAAGTTCAAATTGTAGTATTCTATTTTGTAATGAAAAAGTGTTCCATCTGTTGTCAACAATTTTGCGGTCGTCCAAACTGGATTAAAGCCAGAGGGTGAAGTTGAATGATTGAAATCTCACTTTGCATGAGAGCGCTGAATTTCACTTGAAATTAAAATAAACTGACTGGTCCATTACACTTTGATCAGTCACGTCGAAAATTAACGTTGACGAATTTAAAGTGACGCGCGTCACATGACTGTGTCCGTGACGATGTCATGTGACCGAATCCTCGCACGTGTGTTTTCACCCTACATTGGGGAGCGTCGCGATGCGAACACGTCGACGTCTCGCGTTTCAATGATCCTTTCAGCAGAACGGCGTCGCGACGTCGACGCCCACCACAACATATCCGTCACGAGTCACGAAGTCACGAAAGATCTCCGACGAAGAACCCTTCTAATGGAATGCCTTCATTACTTAGCAACTACCTCACAAGTCTCTTCTTCTAAGATAAAAAATATTCCCTGATTCAACTTTCTTGAAAACTTTTCCGATTTCTTATTTTTTTTGAAGAGTCTCTAATTGCAGTGTAGATAATTTACAAGAAAAAATTGAAATCTTATATTCAAATATGTTGAAATCTATTATTTCAAATCAAATATGTCTATGACAACCCCTTCTTTTCTCATCACATTTCCCAACATCTCCACAATAATTTTCCTTCACTCGCTCTTTCTTCTCGTCCTTCGCCTCACTCTTATCGTCTTACCTGTCAGGCATTTCCCTTCCACTTACTACCTCCTTCACTCTTCTATCCCTGCCATAATCCTTCCATCCATCCCTTCCCTCTATCATCCCTTCCCTCTACCATCTCTTCCCTCTACCATTCCTTCCCTCTACCATCTCTTCCCTTTACCATCCCTTCGCTCTACCATCCCTTCCTTCTACCACCCCTCCATACTCATCAGTCCTTTCCATTACAATCCTTTCCTACCTACTACCCTACTTCTGACCGTATCTTCCTCCCATCACCCTTTCCTCCACTCTTCTTATCCTCTCAACCCTTCATCCTTAGCCATTTCCCTTCAATCCATAATGCATCTATCAAGACCTTCATTCTACTACCCTTGACCAATTGGCCCTTCCCATCACCATCTTCCTTTTCTAACAACTCCCCTACTCATCATCACTAATCACCACTTATTTACGTCTCGTCACCCTTTCCTACAACCAACCCATCATCTCACTCCTTACAAAGCCCTTCCACTTTTACACCTCTCCATCAATCATTCCCTCTCCTACTCCTTACCCTTAATCATATCACCTCATTACCCTTTTCAGGCCCCTCCGTCAGACGCCTTTTATTTCACTCCTCCGGAGGCCCTTCCACTTTTACAATCCTCCCTTACCTATTGTCTATCCTAATCTCTTCCCTTCATTTTCCCTTCTTATATTTCCTTCCTCTTATACCTTCAACTACTTCTTACCACTTACTTCCTTCCTATCGTCCCTTCACGTCAACCTTTACAGAATTTCACCACTCACCCCTTCCTATTTCTGACGCCTTGTCCCTCCTCTTTGGTCACCTTTCCTTCCGAACCCTTTTTGTTTTTAAGATTCTGTAATTTTAGAATAGTTAATTAACAAGAAATAATAGCCATCTATTATTTAAATCTCTTTGAATAATTTATTTCAAATGAATATATTAATAATAATATATAATATGTTATTATTTTATACGTGTAATTTCAAATCAAATATAACGTTCTATAACTACCCCTTCTCCTATCATCCTCTTTGCCTTCTCATCAATTATTTTCCTCTTCTCGCTCGTTCTTCTCGTTCTTCGCCTCACCCTTCTCATGATGTTACCCTCAGCCATTTTCGTTCCCCTTACTACCCCTTTCACTCACCTAATTCAATAATCCTTCTAATCACCCCTTCCATCAAGTACCCCTCCTATAATCTCACCCCTTAACGCGCTTCAGAAATTAGCCTTTCCTTACCCCTCCCTTGATTTCGCTCCTGACAAATCCCTTCCACATTTACCCACATCCATCACCTACTCTCTCTTTTCCCCTCTCCTAATAATTTGAACCTCATAACCCCTTTCTTTCGCCCCTTCCACTGTTTCTCACCAAATCATCTCCCTGCCATAACCCTTTATTTTTATTCTTCTCATCATATAAGTCATCAACAGTTAGAGGCACGGCACATTTCTCCCCTCAAGCCTCCTCTCATTTCATTCCTCCTGAAGCAATTCCACTTTTATACACCTCCCTTACTTATTCCCTCTCTTACTTCCTCCCTTTAATTGGCCTTCCCTTCTCTTTCTTTCACTTCTTCTACTACTCCTCAACAACTTATCTCCTTGTCGTCAACCTTTCCCCTTAATCTTCCCATGATATCACTCTTTACTCCACTCAGACAGTTCTCTTCACACATACTAACTTCATTTATTTCACCTTCAGCCTTTATACTTTTACACGCTTCACTCATCCATTCTCTTTCCTGCTCCCTGCCCTTATTTGTTCTTACGATGACCCCTTTTATTCACCCCTTCTATTTGTTATGACCAACTCATCTCCCTGGCATCACCCTTTGCTTTCAACCTTCTTATCAGATCACCAGTCGCCACTCACTCCTATCTGAAATTTCACTTGACTCAACCCTCCATGTTCACACTTCTCTCTCACTCATTCCCTCTCCTACTTTTTCCACTTTTTTTGCCCTTCCCCCTTACTTTCACCCCATCAGCCACTCCTCACTAGCTATCTCCCTCCCATTACCCCTTGCTGTCACCATTTGCATAATTTTACTATACAACTCTTCCCATTTCTAACAACTTCTTCCCTCTACTGTTCCCTTGACCCAGTGACCATTCTCATTAACATCTCCATTTCCTAACCCCTTCCTTATTCATCACCACTCGTCTCTCTGACATCACTCTTTTTCCTAATTTTACTTCTGTTAAAGCAATTCCTTTTTTACATATCTTGCTCACTTATTCCCTCTTTCACTCTTTCTCCTTTAGTTGCTCTTCTCAATACCCCTTTTCTTTCGCTTTTTCAATTACTCCTCACCAATTCATCTCTCTGCATTCATTTTTCCCCCTACTTTTTCCCCTCGTATCACTTCTCTTCTCTTCAGACATTTCCCTTCACTCATCCCTCGTCTTATTTTGCTCTTTCTGAAGCCCTTTCACTTTTACACCCTTCTCTTATCCATTTCGTGTTTTCCTGGATGTCCTCAATTTGCTGTTACTATCCCCTCTTTCTATGAGTCCATCAGCAACTTCCCTGCTCTTCTTTCAATCCTTCCATCATATCAGCCCTCTCCCCTCTCAGAAATTTCCCTAACCATACCTCTACTCTTATTCGTGTTCTCCTGAAGGCCTTTCACTTTAATACAACTTCGTGACCCATTTCCTCGCCTTTTCTCTCCACTCCATTTGCCCTGCCCATCCCCTTTCCTCTCACTCCTTTAACTACTCCTTACCACTTATTTCCCTCCCATCCCCCTTTCTGCCCTCTTCACATGATTTCACTCCTCATCCCGTCCCATGATCTAACACTTATCCCACCTTTTCTTCAATCATCCCTTCCCATCCCTTTCTCCTGCGTCTGTCACCCTCTTCTTGTCCTTCTTCTTATCAATAACAACCCATAGCCATGGATCATCAAATATCAAATTGAGAATTTCAAAAGTTCGCTGCATATTCAATTCTGATTCCTGGAGGAATTATCTCCTAGAAAATGGTAAAACATAGTCTAAGTAGGCGTTGCGTGCCTTCAAAAAAAAAAGTTTATTAGCCTATTAAGACGTTAATTAAGTCGTTAAAACATCCCCCTCTCATACTTTCCCTCGCCCTTTTTCTTACTTTCCTCTCTCCTCCCCTACGTCCCCTTCTCTCACCATACTTCTCAAACACTCTCTCCCAAAACTTCTTCAACTTCTACTTCCCCTTCTTCTCAATCCCCGTGCTTTCCCCCCATAATTTCCCCTCACTTTCTCTATTTACCCTTGCCTCATTTCCCCTTATTTCTCCTGAATTCGTCTACTTTTCCATTCCCTCATTTCCCCTTATTTCTCCTCAATTCCCATAAATTTCTCTACGTTTACCACTCCATGTTTTTCCCACTTCCACTTCACTCATTTGCCCTGACTTCGCCTGTCCTCATTTCTTCTCACTCTCCGTGCTTCGCTCCCATTATTTTCCCTTATTTATATTTACTTCCCTTACAACCCTGCTCCTCATTATCTTTTCTCGCTTTCCCGATTTCCCCTCTATCTCTTCTCACTTCCCCTACTTCCTCCCACTCACTTCCCTGATTCCCCTGTCCTTATTTTCCCTCTCTTCCGCTAATTTTCCTCCTCCCCCCTCACTTCTCATTACTGCCACTAATTTCACCTGCTACTCCTCTTCTTATTTCACATAACTTTCCCTCTCCTTATTTCCTCTCATCGCTCATACCTCCCAACCCCTTATTTTCCCTCACTTCGCCTATACTCCCTTCCCTCATTTCTCTTCAATTCCCTCCCTTCCCTTCCCCTCTTTTTCCTCATTCCCACTTCCCACATTTCCTCTTGCTTCCCTGACTGTCCCTACTACCCCATCCCTTATTTCTTATCACTTCCCTTTACTTCATCCCTTCTAATTTCTTCTAGCATCCCCAACTTCCAACTTCCCATTCCCTAATTTTCCATGGCCCCCCTCCTTCTTCAACGCTCATATCCTCTCATCTCCCATAATTCCCCTACTCTTATTTCCCCTCGCTTGCTCTACTCCCTCCCACTTACTTCCCTGATTCTCCTCTCCTTATTTCTCCTCTCTTCCGCCAATTTTCCTTCTAATAATTTCCTCTATTTCCCCTCACTTCCCATACTTCCAGTCCCTTCATTTAACTTATTTCGCCATATTTCACCTACTACCCCCCCCCCCTCATTTCCCATCACTGCCACTAATTTCACTTGCTACCCCTCCCCTCATTTCCATCACTTTTCATCTCCTTATTTCCTCTCATCGCTCCTACTTCCCATCCCCTCATTTTCCCTCACTTCGCCTACACCCCCTTCCCTTATTTCTCTTCAATTCCCTCCCTTCCCCAACCCTCATTTTCCGTCACTTACTATACTTCCCTTCCCCTATTTTCCCTTATTTCCACCCCCCAAATTTCCTCTTGCTTCCCTCACTTTCCCTTCTACCCCACCCCTTTTTTCTTATCACTACCCTTTACTTCATCTCTCCTCATTTCTTCTTGCTCCCCCAACATTCCATTCCCTAATTTCGCCTGGCCCCCCTCAATCTTCAACGCTCATTTCCTCTCATCTCCCATAATTCCCCCACTCTCATTTTCCCTCACTTCCCCTACTTCCTCCATCTTAACTCCTCACACTTCCCTGAATTCTCCTCCCCTCATTTCCCCTCCTGGGAAAAAAGTACCCCGGATGGACAGACACCCGACCAAAACTATAAGGGTTTCTGGACGACATAGAAATATTTATATAGATTATAAACTTATAAACATTTCAAACCGATTCATTTACTTATTAACTAGTGGCCATGCTGGAGGCAAAAAATATCGTCAAATGCAATGTGGTTGAAAGATCAAATACAAATTTTTGTTCTGGAATATTATAAAGCTTAAAGAAACTAAAATTAAGGGTCTCTCAATTTTAGAATTTTTAAAAAAATTCTAGAGCATAAATATTTATAAAAACTGAAGAAAGCTAATACTTGAAATAAAGGAGAGATTCTCATATATCAATTTATCCAATATAAGTTTCAGTTTAGTTGCATAATATAAATTAGATTCGATCAGGATGGAACTTAAAGAAGCTTTCAGAAGTGTATTTGCGAGATACGATCATAAACTCAAAAAGAATAAAAGAAAAATCCTATCAGCCACAATTTCAAATGCCCTTCAGCTTCAGCTCATATAATCCATTTGATTGAAATATCCTAATAGATCCAATTTCATGGTAAACTCTGTACTGAAGGGTAAATTTGTCGGTGTTTAATTACATTTCTATTAATTTCTGCGCCATCGTCGAAAACACGTTTCGGGATGAGATATTTGCAATTCTAATATGAAAATCAAATTCAGCGAACAAATTTTCTCTATTCATCTAATTCTTACTTCTTCTCTAAATCTGAATGAAATTAGTGGTAATTTATATTTCAAGAGTACAAGTTTCGTTAATGAAAAATATTAGAAAAAAATATTTGATTTATAACAGTTGATTCAAAAGTGCGTATTTTTTAACTGAAAATTTTTTTATTCAGACTTATTATTTAAAACTGCTTCTCTTTCGTCTTCATTTAATCCAGTGTAATCCTCAAAATCCCGTGAATTATTTATTTGGTTGAAAATTCATATTTTTTGGTAAAAAATTATTCTTTTTGCTTGAAAAATTATATTCTAAGTTAAAAAATAAACTATTTTGGTGAAAAATTTAACCATTTTGTTGAAAATTCATTTTTTCTTGGTAAAAATTAATTTTTAATGAAGATTTAATTATTACATTTTTGACAGTGAATTTGTCTTTTTTAGTTTGTTAAAAACTCATTGTTTTGGTCGAAGATGCATCTTTTTTTTTTAAATTCATCTCCTTGATTAGGAATTTAACTTTAAAAAAAAAATTTTTTTGTGAAAACTTAATTTTTTTCAAATTAAAAATATAATTATTCCATTTTTTGTTGAAAACTTATCTTTTTTAGCTGAAAGTTTAACTATTTGGTTGAAATTTTATCTTTTTTATTTAAAAATTCAACTACTTCGTTAAAAATCGATATAATTTGTTAAAAATTCGTCTCTTTCGTAAGAATATTCATGTTTTTGGTTTATTTATTTAAAAAATAAGAAACACCAATTTTTTGTTGAAAATTGAACTATTTATAACTATACTCTAAAGAAAATTAAACTATATTGTTGAAAATTCGTTTTTTTTCACGAAAATTAATTTTCTAACTGAAATTTTAATCATTCACTTATCAGTTGAAAATTTATATTATTTAGTTGTAAATTCCAATATTTGGTTGAAAATTCATGTATTTTGTTGAAAATTCGTCTTTTTGAATGAAATTTTTTTTTTTTTAGTCAACATTTATTTTCATTGACTGAAAATTTCACTCTTCCATTTTGTATGGTAAATTATTCTGACATAGTTAAAAATAAACTATTTGCTTGACAGTTAAAGTATTTTTTTAAATTATCTTTTTTTGTAAAAAATTTATTTGATTATTTATTAATTTATTTTTTGGGTTGAAGATGCATTATTTCAGTTGCAAATTTATTTCATTGACTACAAATTGAACTATTTTGTTCTTTTTACTTTTTTATTTGAAAGATGAACTATTTGCTTGAAAATTTATCATTTTTATGTGTAAATTCAACTGTTTGGTTGAAAATTCATTTTTTTTTTATCATTCATATTTTTCGGTAGAAAATTAATCTTCTTGGTTGAATCTTTTTTAGTTGAAAATTCAAATACTATTTTGGTAAAAAATTCAACTATTTGATTGTCGATTAACTTTTTTTGTTAAAAATTAATTTTTTTTGTTGAAAATTCGTCTTTTTGGTGGATAATTAATTTTCTTGGTTGGAAATTCAACTACTTGGTTGAAAGTTGAGCTAGTTTATTGAAACTTCATTTTTTGGTTGGAGATGCCTGATTTTAATTGAAAATTCATTCCTAGTTAAAAATTTTAACGATTTTTTTTCACTTTTTTGTGGAAAATTAATTTTTTTAATTGAAGTGTAAATATTCCATTTTTATCATTTATCTTTTTTAGTTGAAAATTCAAAGATGTGGTTTAAAATTAATGTATTTTGTCGAAAATTCGTCTTTTTTTGTAGAAAAATAATCTTCTTGGTTGAAAAATCATCTTTTGTGTTGAATGTTCAACTATTTTGTTCAAAAATTTTTTTTTATAATAATTCTTTCAACTAAAAATTCAGCTATTCCATTTTCCACTTTCTTTTCATTTTTTTGATAATAATAATTATATTGTTTAGTTGTAAATTAATCGGTGTTGGTTAACGATTCAACTATTTTGTTAAAAGTTCGTCTTTTTTGGTTGAATTTAACTATTTTTCATTTTTAATTAATATATTTTTTTGGTTGAAATATTAAATATTATATGTTTTATTGCGAATGCATCTTTTTTCGTTTAAAAAACCAATTACTTGGTTTAACATTAATCTACTTTTAAAAAAATTATTTTTTTTTATTTGAAAATTCATCATTATAGTTGAAAATTCATATTTTCGGGTCGAAAATTCGTCTCTTTTCGAAAAAAATTCATCTTCTTGGTTAAAAATGCAACTTCTTAAAATTAATCTTTTGGGATAAGAATTTAACTATTGTGTTGAAAACTCGACTTTTTCGATGAATTCAACTATTTTTCATTCAAAATTGAAATCTTTTTTGGTTGAAATATCAATTATGTATTACACTTTTTCAAAATCAACAATTTGGTATAAAATTAAACTATTCGGTCCAAACTTGACTTTTGTGTTCAAAATGTATATTTTAAGTTGAAAATTCAAATATTTGGTTAAAAATCAAACTATTTTTATGAAAATTTAATTACGTGGTAGAAAATTATTTTTTTTTTTATAAAATTATATTTTTGGGTTGAAAATGTAACTGTTTTGTGGATAATTTCTCCTTTTCTCTTTAAAATTCGACAGTTTTGTGTAACAATGATGTATTCTGTTAAAAAGTTGTCTTTTTGGTTGCAAATTCAACTATTTGGGTAAAAATTCGCCTTTTTTGCTTGAGTTCAACTAGTTGACAATTCATTTTTTTTTTAATGAAAATTAACTTTTTTTCACTTTAAATTTGACAATAACATTTTTTATTCAAAAATAATTTTTTTTAGTTTGAAATTCAACTTTTTTCGTTTAAGATTGATCTTGTTTTAATGAAAATTCATCCACTTGGTTAAGGATTCAACTATTTTGTTGAGAATTAATTTTTTATGTTTAATTCGACTGCTTGAAAATTTGTCTTTTGGTGGGAAAGTCACCTTTCTTGGTAGAAAATGCACTTTTTTTTGAAAATTGAACTTTTCGGGTTGAAAATTCGAATATCTCATAAAAAATTTGGCTTTTGGCTTGAAAATTCAATGGTTTGGATTTTAATATTTTTTGTTTGGAATTTGACATTTGGTCCAAATACACCTTTGTAGGTTGAAAATTCAAGTATTTTGAGAATTTGATCCTTTTCAGTCGAAAATTCATCTCTTACGGTAAAAGACCTTTTTCGGTTGAAAATTCAACTATTTTCTTAAAAATGCAATAGATTTCTACTCAAAATAGTTATTGAATTTCAAACTGAAAAATATTGATTTTCTTCCCAATATTTCAATTTTCAACTAAAAAAATGAAATATTCAACTAAAAATGGAATAGTTTAATTTTCACACCAAAAAAATTAATTTTTAACCAAAAATAAAAAGAATTTCCAACAAAATAGTAACACTTAAAATAAATTTTTAACAAACTGTTTCAAATTTCAACTAAGTAGTTAAATTTTTGACCAAAGGGGATGAATTGTACCCCCTTGTACGTCTAATTATTTTCAGATTGGTCCAATAAATTTCTAGAATTAAGTTTAGAATTCAACTAAAGTTAAAAAGGTTGGACCACATATTTTACGATTTATGGCTATTTCAGACAATAGGCCATTTTTTTACTTTAAATCTCGTTAAATTCTTATGAAAACTCAGAGGAGAGTCTGGATCAGTCTGGATCAATCTTCTTATCAGGTGGGTCATGAACGAAAATGGAACGACGGTAATTGAAAATAGATTCTACTCGGCACTTTAAAATCCTTGGTACTTTTATCCATTATGAGGTCAGCGCCGTATATCTACTACTGGCTATTAATTATTTAATACATATATTAGGGTAATTTTCTTTTACTAATTTTTTCAATTCAACTTGGCACCCATACAAATTCTTCCTTTTGTCGAGAAAATTACCTCTGATTTGTTTCAGGATTTTAAAAAAATATTTAGAGGTCGCTCAAGGTCATCTTAGAGCGAAAATTCTCATTCCTAATTAAATTGACGCTATTTATTGATTAATTATTTCTGGCGCGCATGAATTTTGTTCCTTGCAATTTATTATCACACTTCGATTTTTTTGAGATTTTGACAATGACATTCAAAGGTCGCTCAAGGCCATTTGAGGACAAAAATGGCCATTTTTAATTGAATTGACGCTATTTATTGATTATTCATTTCTGACGTGTATACATTTTGTTCTTTACAAGTCAATATTGCACTCAGATTTTTTCAGATTTCTACAATGACATTCAAAGGTGTCTCAAGGTCATTTTCTTAAGAAAATTTTGATTCAATGAAATTTTCTCTAATTTTTTTTCTATAGAGAAGCAGTGTCAATTTATTCATTTCGGCAAAAAAAAATAGTGAAGTTGTTTGATAAATGTTTGTCATATTATTTGAAGGACATTCAAGGTCATTTCGCCAAAAATGAGCTTTTTGTAAATTGTGATAATGAAAAAACGGTGCTAAGACTTGCATATTAGATGGTAGTTCATCACCAACTAAGTTTTCCTCTTTCTTTTCTAATAGGTAAATCATTACCCCCTCTTCTGCACTAATGATAATTAATTCTTCGGAATTATAATTTGAAAACGAAACTTGATCATATATTAATAAAGTTGCGATATTCTACTGTTTTTAACCATTTCTATTTTTAATTTGAAGCAAAATTAAAAAAAAGATTAATACCATGGAAAAGAAAAAAATTTTGAATGACCATTTTTCGCAAGATGACCTTGAATGACCCCAAATTAATATGACACGCAGTTATTAAACCTTTTGACTATTTTTTTTTTGTCGCAATGAATAAATTGACCCTGTTTCTCAAAAAAGAACAAGAGAACATTTAATTGAATCCACATTTTATTTAAAAAATGACCTTGAGCCACCCTTGAATATCATTGTAAAAGTCTGAAAAAAATCTGAGTGCAATATTGACTTGTAGAGAACAAAATTCATACGCGTCAGGAATGAATAATCAATAAATAGCGTCAATTTAATTAGGAATGACCATTTTTGCCCTTGAATGACCTTGGATGACCTTTGAATGTTATTGTAAAGATCTGAAAAAATCGGAGTGCAGTATTGAATTGTAAAGAACACAATTCATACGCGCCAGAAATAAATAATAAATGAATACTGTCAATTTAATTATGAATGACCATTTTTGCTCTAAAATGGCCTTGAGCGACCTCTAAATATATTTTTTTAAATTCTGAAACAAATTAGTGGTAATTTTCTCGGCTAATGCAAAAAAAAGCTTCTCTCGAAGGGTTAACCACTTCGATTTTTCGTGTACACTCGATTAAAAGATTACATAAGATTACAAAAGATTACATGGTATTACAAAAGATTACATTGGATTACACAAGATTATGTGAAATTACAGAAGATTACATGAAAATTCAACCACAATAAATATGATTGTATATAATTGCATGAGATTACATATGACATTACACAAAATCTCATGAAATTACAAGAGATTGAATATGACACAAGATTACATTGAATTAAACAAGATTATATATGATTACATAAGATTACATATGGGATCATACAATATTAGAGGGGATTACAGAAGATTATATGAGATTCAACCAGATGAAATATGATTATATATGATCACATGAGAATGCATATGAGATTACACTCAATTACAGTGGGATTAACCAATATGAAATATGATTACATGAGATTACACATGGAGTTACACAATATTAGATATGATTACATGAGATAACATATGGGATCATACAATATTTACATGGGATTACAAAAGATTACATGAAATTTGACAAGATGGAATATGATTATATATGATTACACGAGATTATACATGATACTACACAAGATTACATGGGATTGCACAAGAGTAAATATGATAACATGAGATTACATATGGGATTACACAAGATTACATGAGCCTCAACCAGATCAAATATGATTATATATAATTATATATAATTATATATAATTACATGAGATCAAACATGAAATTACACAAGATTCAATGGGATTACACAAGATTACATCGAATTCAACCAGATGAAATATGATTATGTATGATTACATTAGTTTAGATATGAGATGAAACAAGATTACAATGGGATTACAAACTATGAAATATGATTAGATGAGATTGCACATGGGCTTACACAAGATTACATATGATTACATGAGATAACATATGAGCTCATACAATATTACATGAGATTACACAAGATTACATGAAATTTGACAAGATGAAATATGATTATATATGATTACACGAGAATACACATGAGATTATACAAGATTACATGGGATTACACAATATGAAATATGATAACATGAGATTACAGATGGGATTACACAAGATTACATGAGCTTCAACTAGATCAAATATGATTATATATAATTAAATGAGATCACACATGAGATTACACAAGATTCAATGGGATTACACAAGATTACATTGGATTACACAAGATTACATGAGATTCACCCAGATCGCTTCTTACCAATTTAAAAAAAAAATGATTGAATTTTGATCAATCATTAATTATTTTTTCGGGAGTGGAGAAAATCTTGCGAAAATTTGTTTTATTATCTTGAAACCTTTTCAAATTATTAAAAAGCTTCAAAATTTTATTTTGAAATCTACAAAACTGTACATTTTTTAAATTTTATATCTTCTCGAATTTTAAGTTAATTTAAAAATAGTTTCTTAACTTCTAAATATCTTTAACATAATTCTCATTTTCCTCAAATTTTGAACAAGACTGCAGAATTTAAAAAAAATCCTGAAAACCTTGGAAATTCTTTTTCAAACATTTTGTAAATCTTTTGAAATGTTTTAAAATTTTTTTGACTATGCTCTTAAAATAATTTATTCGAGAAAGAAAGCATTTTAAATTTTCGTAGGAATTTTAAGAAAGATTTTTTATCTTCTTTTAACCCTTCAAAATTCTTAGAAACAACTAATTTTGTGCACCAAATCTGCAAAAGTCAATGCATTATTTAGAAAAATTGCCTTGAAATATTGCAGATTATTTTTTGAACAATTTGGACATATTTTGGAATCTTTTAAAATCTTTTGAAATCTTTATAAATATTTTATTTACATTAATTTTTCAAAATAAAAATTCATTTTAAATTATCCCGAGACTCTTACACAAATTTTTATTATTATTTTGAAACTTTTAAAAATTCTTAAAAAAACTTTAAGTTTTTATTTCGAAATGTTCAAAAATATACATTTTTTTCAAATTATTGAAATCTTGTCAAATTTAAAATTATTTTAGAATTTTTTTAAACTTTTAAATATCTTTGGAAATGATTACAATTTTTGTAAAGCCTGTTAATTTGAAGAAATTGTAGAATTTTTCGAAATATGTTCAAATATTTTCTTTGATTATTTTTTTATTTAATAAAAAATCATTTGAAATTTTCCCAAGATTCTTAAAAAAATTTTATTTATATTTTGAAACTTTGAAAAAATCTTTACAAAAATTCAACATTTTATTTCAGAATGTTCAAAAATATACATTTTTTTCAAATTAATGAAATCTTACAAAAGTTTTTTTATTATTTTGAAACCTTTCAAAATCCTTAAAAAGCTACAGGATGTTTTGTTGGAAATCTTCAAAAATCTACACTGTGTTAAGTTTTTAAAACTCTTTCCAAATTTGAAGTTAATTAAGAATTTTTTTCGCAGCTTCTAAATAATTTTAAATTTGTTTACATTCTGGTTCACAATTTTAGGAAATCATTTTAAGTGTTGAAATCTTTTTACTTTTATCCTGAAAATATTTTTTCAAAATAAAAAAATATTTGGAAATTTTCCTAGGAATTTTGAGAAGAATTTTTTGGTCTCTTAAAACGTTTTGAAAATTTGTTAACAGCTTTTTTATTTTTAAATGTTTATTTTTCATTTTTTCTATATTTAGAAGTGGCCTAAGAACTAGGTTAAAAAAAATTTTCACGTTAAAAAACAGGTGATGTTGTTTTCTGTTCAAACAGAACTAATTTTTTGAAAAATGCTTTTGAAAAAGTGTAAATAAGTACCCATTAACCAAATAAAAAAAAAAACGTAATTTTTGTTGTTATATAAAAAAAATTTGTCTTGATACAAAGTTATTTTTTCTAAAATATAATTTAATATTATTATTTTTTATTGAAAACTGTAAATATAACAAATTCGTAATAATTTTTGAACCCATAGCAAATATTGTTAATTTATGAAACTTTCAAAAACAAATTTAAAAAAATAATTTTTTCCTTTCCTACCGACACCAGAAGATATTATTTTAGTTTTTTTTACGTTTTTGAAAAGTCAATTTTTAATTTTAAAAAATTGAAATTTTCTTCTCAAAATAAAAAAATAAAGTTAAAAAAAGAAGTCAGTGAAAAATGATTGAAAAAACCTAAATATAAATCATAAAAAATTTACATAATTTTTTGAGTACATCAGGAATCAAGGTATAGACGTCAAAAATTCAAAGAGAAAATTTGTTTTCATTTGTTTTCTATAACTCTATTAAATTTCCTACATGATGGTCACAATAATTTTTCTTTCGTGTTTTGCTACGAATAAAAAAAAATAAAAATCATTGACTTATATTTTGAAAATATCAAAACGTGTTTTCACTTTTCATGAAAATACTATTTTTGGACCACCTAACTATATAGTTAAAGAAATTCAATATTTAAAAAAAAAATTATATCTAAAAATTGAGGAGCCTATAAACCTTTTTTAGAGCCTTTTATTTAATTTCCAATTTTTCAAATTGATTTCTGAGTTATCTTCACATAAATTAAATTTTTACGTCTTTAACGATTATTGCAAATGTATTTTGAAGAACTGAATTTCTCAAAATTAATTGAACCTTCTTGTGTAAAGAGAAAGTTTTGAAAGAGCCATAAATCCATAAGGTTTTCATTCAAACTTTTCCTGCATTTTTTATCAACCGGCGAAAACTTTTGCTTTTTTTAAAAAAGAAAAAAATGTCAAATCGATGTCTTCCTGATTTTTACCCTCTCGTTTGTAATATATATATATATACTCCTGAGTCTTTTTCCATTCAAATGGAATTACATTTCTTTGAGGAACTTTTTCAATTTATAAAAGCTGAATACCGATCCTATAAGGCTATAAAAGTATCCACCAACTGTAAATAACCAATTTGTAGCTTCGTCTTTCCAGAAATATTTTTTTTTCATTTGACTGTAATATAGGGGAGACCAGCCTACAGTAGATAATGATCTTACAGTAGATAATAATTTTTTTAAATGATAATGATGTTAAATAATTAATTTAATTTAATTAATAGTTAGGACACGATACGTGTTAATATATTAAAATTTTGATTGATTATTTTACTTATATTTGTACTGAGTTTAAAGATTTGTTGAAACAAAAATTAATAATCAATAATTGATATTTAAAAACATTTAAAATTAAAAAAAAACATTTGGAACGATTTTGAATTCAAAACATTTCAAATCAAACAAAGGATGATTAGGTCAAATTGAAAAAAATGAGAATATTTCGAATGGAATGAACTTTATTCTGAATTTCGTGATTGAAGTATTTCAGATTAAGATATCAAAAAACGGGAAATTTCAAAACGTTAAAAATAAAATATTTTCAGATTAAAATTTTCAAAATCGGATTACTTAAAATTCAAAGAAAATGCGCGTGTATTGTTTATAAGTGAAAGCTTTTGAAATTGAATAATTTGCAATTGTTTGCAATTGAAAAATTGAAAATTTCAGACTGAAATGTTCAAAATTGGACAATTTCATTAGAAGAGAGTTGAAACTGTATCATTTCTGATTCTAAGCGTTCAAAATTTAACAAATTTTTTTTGAATCGAAGAATTTCGAAATTGAAGGAATTCAGATTGAAATTTCGAAATTAAGATAATTTCAAAATGTTCAAAATGGAATGTTTTCAAATAGGAATTTTGAAAATGAGATCATTTTAAATTCAAAGGATTTTTAATTTAATTTAAAATTAAAAGCGTTCAAAATTCAAAACATTTGAATTAAAATAATTTTCAGTTTGTAACTATTTAAATTAAACAATTTAAAAAAAGGTAAATATTGCAAAGGCGAAACTTCTGACATTTTTAATGTTTAAATTGTTGTTACATAAAAAAAATTATAATTTGCCATTAAAAGTGATTCGAAAATTGTTCTGGGATAAAAAATAAATTTATCATCATTTTCATCATTCAAAGTAGAAGCATTTTCAATTATAAACCTTCAAAATTGAATTATTGAAACAAAGATTAAAAATTAAAATTAAAAAAAAAAATTTTAAATGTCTACTACAGAAAAAAATATTTGTCACCACGAATTGTGATATTAAGATTTTTTGAAATCAAACTCTTTAAATTTTAAATTATTTTAAGTAAATTTGAATTTTTATTTAAAATATATAGTTTATTTAAAAATACTTTTTTTAAATTAATTCATTTCAATTTTTATTGTGAAATAAAAAACCAAAAATAAAAGTGAAAAATTGAAAACTTAGTGTTGAACATGAAAATTAAGAACTTTAAAATTGTAACCCTTCAAAAATTAAAAAATTATTTAATTACTGAGGTATCCATTTCAAATAGTTGAATTTTCGTACTTTTTGAGTTTAAATAACACAATTTTTAACTTTTTAATTTTAAATCGATTAATTTTCAAAACTTGATTTAGAATTATTATTCATTCCTGAAATTTTCATGTTTTTAAATCTTCAACTAAAAATTGGAAAATTTCAATAAAAAATTTTTTCAATAAAAATTAAAAAAAAGAACATTTTTGATTGAAAATGTATCGTTTTTAGTTCAAAATCCAACTACTTAGTTAAAAATCCAACCTTTTTTTTGAAAATTTCATTATATTCGTAGATAAGTCATCTGATTAAAAATCAAATTATTTTTTTTAATTGATATTTTTGGATTAAAAATTCAACTTTTTTAAAAAGAATTCGCCCATCTGGTTAATTTCGATTGGTTTTGATTAAAAATTTAAAGATTTGTCATTTTAGTTTAAAATGTAATTATTTTGTCGAAAATTCAACTATTTGTTTGAAAATTTAATTATTTTGTTGAAAATTTAACTGCTTTGTTAAACATTTGTCTTTTTCGATGAAAAATTCTTCCTTTTGGTTTCCAAATGCAATTTTTTTTTTTTAAATTGTTTTTTTTGCTTAAAGGTTCAACTTATTGGCTGTAAATGCAATTGGCTGGTCTAAAATTAATTTTTTCCGTACTAAAAGTCAACCGCTTTCTAAAAAATTCGACTTTTTAGCTTGAAAACTCAAATCTTCCGTAAATGTATCTCTTTCATTTTTAAAAAATTAAAAATTCAACTGTTCCGTTGAAAATGTATGTAAATTCTAAAAAGGTATATTTTGAAGCAGAAAAATTCCACCAGATATTTAGAATTATAAAAAAAAAATAAAGAAAAAATATTAGAAGGACTCGTTTGGTTTACGAGAGTCAGTATCCAATTATCCACACATTTTCGATCCCAGAGTCGTCATCTGTCGAACATACATTTAAGCTACTACCCAATAAATAAATTCAATAAATTATTTAAATTATTTGAAAAACTAATTTTCATGTTAAAATGAAAAATTATTTTATTTGAATAATATGCAACAATTTTTTATCACTATTTATCAAAATTATCTTTAAACATTTTCTTGATCGATTTTCAGCAACTCTTACCACCTGAATTAAATTCAATTTGACAAAGTAACTATTTCAGCCGCCAGATGTCACTTCCGCCTCGAATGTGTAGGAACTGAGTACACGAGCGGATCATGACAGCTACGACCAAATTGGCTTTTTGATCTTTTCACCATGCGCGCGCATGAGCGGTAAAATTTGAATTAAATTATTATGCACATTAAATGGTTACAATCATGTGTTGCAGATTAGGCCAAGATGGTTAAATGTGAAACGAAATTCGAAGTTTAGACTTTCATTAATGGTGTTTCAAATATTTCACAACCTTTTGCTTTTAATTCTCATTGATTAAATTCATTTTTTCATAAAAAATTGAAATTTAATAAGTGCATTTATAATTTATTTAAAACCCTTCAATTAAAAAGAAGTACTTTGTTTGAGAGATCACCTAAACTAAAAACATGTTTCATTGAGAAATAATTCTTAAATAAAAAAATTTATTAACGTTTTTGAATTATATGTCTTAGAATTAAAATAAGAAAATATTAGAATTAAAAGATAATCTGTTTTAGTAGATATTTCTTTTTTTTCATAAAAAAGCAGCTGCGTTTTGTTCAAAATTAATCTTCATTGCTTGAGAATTCAACTCATTTGTTTGAAAGATTTGGTTGGATCACTTCGTTAAGAAATCATTTTTTGGTTGAAGTTTCACATTTTTAATTAGCAAATCATTTCTTTGTTTGAAAGTTTAACTATTTGGTTGAAAATTAATCTTTTTTAATCGAAAATTGGACTAATTTGGTAAAAGTTTATCTCCTTTGTTGAAAATTTTTTATTGTAGGTTTGAGTCTTTGGTTGCAAATTCAACTATTTTATGGAAAAAAAAATTTTCGTTCAAAATGAACTTATTTAACTAAGAATGTAACTTTTCCATTTTTTTTAAAGATTAATCTTTGTTAGTTGAAAATTCTCCTTTTTTGGTAAAAAAAATAATGTGGGTATGAAATTTCATCTTTTTTGGATAAAAATACATTAGTTCCGTGGAAAATTAATTATGTCTTGAGTGAAAAATCTTCATTTGTTGAAAATTCATCTTCTTGGTTTTAAAGTTTCTTTTATTTTTTTGTAGAAATTTCGTCTTTTTTGATTGAAATATCAAATTTTACACTTTTTTGTTGGGAATTCATCTTCTTAAGTTGAACATTAAGCTATTACGATGAAAATTTGATTATGTTTTTGAAAATTCAAGTATTTTGTCAAAAAGCCATCTTTTTTGACATAAAAGTTATTTTTTTGTGTAACATGAATTGATAAATTTGAAAATTTCAAAGAAAAAGGCATTTCACAAAAGCTAAAATTTTTGAAAAAAATTTCACTGTAAAATCAGTTTTACAGGCCATATCTTCTAAACTATTAGTGTTAGGATATGGTTTTTTTAGCCTTTTCAGGAATTTTGTTTACTTTCTTTTTTGATTATGGACTTAAGTTGTACGATGTACCCGTGACGAGCAATTTCCAATAACTAATTTTTTTGCACATTGCAACATTTTAAAAGCGTTCCGAAGGTCACTCGATATTGAGCGTTTAGAAGGTTTTTTTTGGTCACCAAATTACAGGGTTTAAGCCAAAAAAATATCACACGTGACATTTTCTCTAAGAAATATGCATGATAAATGGCCTATAAAATGTCAAAAAATGAGTTATTTTAAAAAGGACCATAAAGATTTTGTAAATTTTAGGCTTAAAATAGTAGTAAATCATGTCCAAAATAAAATTTGCAGGCAACATGGACAAGCAAAGCTCGTTTCAGTGTAGGGTCTCAGAGGCCCATGAATGGAAAAAAGGTTTATTTGATTTTAATGTCCGCTGTCAATGGATTATTTTACTTTAGAATATATGGACAGAATTACTTTTAGTGAAATAAAACACCCAGATTTTTGACTGAATTTTAAAAACATATTTAGGGGCTGTACAAAAATGTGTTTGCGAGACCCCTAAGCATTTTTTCAAGATTCTGTTAAAAATCCGGTAATGTACTCCAATAAACATAATATAGTGCAGATATGATCAAGAAAAATAACAGCAGCAATTAAAATAAGAGAAGCATTTTTCGCAAAAAAGGGCTTGGGCGAACCCTAAATATTTTCTTTGAATTTGAAAAAAATTCAGAGGTGATTTTGATACCAAAGGATATACTTCGTAGGGGAACTATTTCAGAAAAAATTAAGCCTTTTTTGGAACACCCTAATGTGATATATTTCTATTTATTAATATTTATAATGTATATATTTTTATGTGCATTTTGTGATTTTACGTGCTTACTGCAAATTATGGTCAAATAAACTGCTTCTTGTGAGAAATTGATTTGTTTAGTTTTAATTTTTGTTTAGTTTTAATATTACATTTATTCTTGTAATTATCTAAAAATATTTAATTCCAGTATTTACTTAGTAGAATGAGGTCATTGCATTTTCAGGTTAAAGCTTGAGTCCAACAGCCTTGAGTCAATTTTTATGTAGAGTCAATATACACATGTGTAATAACAATATTAATGTGATAAACAGAAAATTTGGAATTGAGAGTAAAACAATTTTTATATTTTATTGGTAATTAATTTAAAAGAAACTGAGATGCTCTTAGAAAACTAAAATTCAATTTTCATATTTTGTTGGTAATTAATTTAAAAGAAACTGATATGCTCTTAGAAAACTAAAATTCTCCTGTTTCTTCAATAAAAATGTAAGTACATACATAATAATAATTATTAATTAACATTTTCTTAAATACAGTTACATACACAATTAATTTTTAATTCAATGTAGAAGAGTGACACTTTGAATTAGGTTAAATAATAATTAAATTAAATTAAAAAATTCCTTCACGCACATCTTTACGACTTGAAGAATATGTAAATTAGAAGCAAAAGGTTGTCAAATATTTGAAACAACATTAATGAAAGTCTAAACTTCAAATTTCATTTCACATTTTGACCTAATCTGCTACACATGATTGTAACCATTTAATGTGCCTAATAATTTATTTCAAATTTTACCGCTCATGCGCGCGCATGGTGCAAGGATCAAAAAGTTCGTCAAAAGTCCAAATTTCATTGGATTTTCACCAAAATTAGTATTTAGGTATAATGAAGGTCACTGATAATGAATTTGATATAAAAAATTTGAAATTCAAAATGGCGGATAAAATTGGCGGCGAAAAATTGGAAATTTTTTTCGAACCTAAACAAAGATACACTCCGCGCTCCCTTATACGACGAGCCCGGGACCGAAAACGTTCCCTTATACGACGGCGCAAGGGGAACCCTTCCACTTGCAATACCAACAATCTCACGTGGTCGTGCGCATGCGCGTTGAATCCTGCGTCACTGACAGCTGACTATATCATATTCACGCGCGAGACTATTTGCTTCCCGCGCGAGCTTTGAGCGGAAGAGTGGGGATGGTGGAGAACGACTTTTCCGTCGTATAGGGGAGCGGCAACTGGTCGTATAATGGAGCGGGCGTATAGGGGAATGTCGTATAAGGGAGCGCGGAGTGTAGTTAATTTGGGATTTTTAAAGATTATGATGAAAAATATGTTACAAAAAATTTAAAATTACTCGAAAATGGAAATTCTAAATTTTAATCGGTGAATTAAAGGTAATATAAAAATTTTAGAAAAATTTTACGTTGTTTCAAAACATGCAAAGGTAACGAAAAGTCGTATTTGTTCAATAGCAGCGCAAATGACATAGGAATATTAAAATATGAACAACTGAATTTTGTAATAAATAAACATAATGTATTCTTTTAATTTTACATATCAATAAAACTAAATTATCAAAATTTTGAGATGGTAAGATGTCGGTATCAACCTAGAATATACTTTCTTCTAATTCTTCGGCTTCATTAGAATCACTTTCACTGTCATCTTGAGATTCATAATTTTGCTTATCCGTTAATATCAAGAGATCTTGGACTCGCTTTGGTATATCTCTAACTCTCTTTTTTGTCCTAGAACTAGAGAGTTTCTGGCAGGAATTGAGAAGCAATCGTAAGAAAATGTCCTCATTTGTCTTTTCGCGAGAGAACTTCCTTGTAAACCGCTCTCGATATTTTCTAATATTTTTGTTACTGGCTTCCAAGGCTTCCTCAGATAACAGACCAATAGGAAGAATAGACTCACTTACAATAGCAGGTCCGTGGATTAAAACTTTATGGACGGTTGGTGTCATTGGATACCAACAATAACGTTCCAAATAAAGTCTGGCAGTGTCTTTGCAAAACTCTTCAAATTTCTCGATATTTATTAGATATCCACTAGATATAGCCATTAATATATCTCCGAAGCGAGATATTAGTTCTTCGCCAAGTCCTGAAAAAATTGTATTGTAATTAAAGGAGACTGATTAAAAATACAAGATAATTGTGACAAAGGAAGGATTGAAGTTTCACCTGTGATTTCGGCTGCAACCTTAGGATTAGAGAAGAATCGTCTAGCTGTGTTGCCATTATTAGAGTTTCCTTGTCCCTGTCTTTGAAAATATAAATTAAGTCCCATTTGAGATAGAAAAGATTTCTGGATTTCTTCTTTTTTCCACTCTTTTAGAATTTTGCTTCCATCATTAGCATCCATCTAATTTAAAAATGTAACAAAATGTGATACACTTATATGAAATATTAACTTGAATTAAAATCGAAACCGCACATCTGAATGTTTAAATAATTGACGAGAAAACATTATTTACCTTCCATTGCTCGCTATCTAGACGGTATGCAATTTTGATAACAGATTCGAACATTCTTATGTGGGCATGAAGTGTAGAAAGACCAAATTTAAAAGTAGACCTGTCCTCTTCTTTCTCCATCACCATACTCAAGTCATTCATTTCTGATGGCTTAGCTCCACAAATATAACATTCCGCACTTGTACTGTCACTTAGAGCATTACAGACCTGGTTGAATAAATTTTAATAAATGATAAATTCACATTACATTTTTTTCAAAAATATTAGTATTTATTTAATTTTTACCTTTTCATCAATCATTGTCAGCATTAGAGAAAATTCCACTGACGTTTTATTCGAAATAAAGGGCTCCAGACTTGCAATTTCGTTACACATCTTCATTTTTCAAAACATCAGTGGTTTCCTGAACCCACTGTAATCGAACTGGCCCACAAAATCGAGTAGAGGAAGGTCGTGCATTTTCCCAGATCACTGCATTTGTTGTTTTGTCTGTCAGTCTAATAGGCACTATGAGTGTCCGAAAAGATAAGCATCACTAGATTCCGGGTCACTAAATTTTTGATTGTATCGAGAATGTGCTCCACTACCATCAAAACCGTATTTCACGTGTAAAGCATACTTATTTTCAACAAATTCATTATTAGCATCGTGGTCAGGTGTCAGAAGTGAGAGAATCCTGCTTGTTGTATGATACAGTAGGTCTTGTAGCTTCACTTCACAATGCTTTTCATTGATTTGAATGTTTGTTGGATAACACTCTTTTTTCGCCTATACGATGGAAATAAATCGTGATGATGTACTTTCGATATACTTCGGATCAGAAGATATTGCTCTTTCGTCAATTCAGCATCAGCAATAAGTCTTACAGCCTCCAAAGCTGATAACTTTGTTGGTACCTTAGAATTCTCCTTGTCTTGAATTCTCAAATGATTTAACATCTCTGTGGCTTGATTTTTCGGAGATGTAGATACTTTTTTGACGATCTTAGCAGCTGATTCATTACCTTCTGTTTTTAGCTTCATAAATGTAGCGAAAGCAAGTTGATCAGCGCTGTTGATGATCCTCAAATTTTCAGTTTTTCTGCGCTTAGATCTTTCACTTGAGTTTTGAAAAGATTTTTCTGGACGACCAAAACAGCTGTAAAGACATTTTTATTTCAAGAATATGATAAAAGTTTCTGTTTAGCATAACATGGTTATGAAATTCTGTCAATAATTAATGATAGAAGTGCTGCCAATGAACAAAACTCTAGTCAAAATGAACAAAACGCTTTTCCAGAAACATAATATAAGAAAAATAAAATAATCTAAACAATAATTGCAAAGTTCCAAAGTAAAATGCAGCTTCTAAAATGTTCCTAAGGCATGTAGGCGCCCTCTAAGATGATTTTTTTAAACAATGTAAATGTTTTTAATATTAAACAAGAAAAAGCAGAAGGAATTTACTTAAAATGGTACTCCGTATACATATTGCACTTCATAAGCTATTTAATCATCAACACATAACATCGTATGTACATGAATTCCAAATTACACTTCCAAAGCAAATAAAAGTTTTGCGAGGATTAATTTTTTTGTCCTTCCAGGATTCGTAACTATGCAAAAAAATTGTATTCTCTTGCATATAACAGCATTTTTTTATATAAAGCGTCAGAAATGTATTGATTATCTCCGTTTATTAAACTATAAATAGTTCAAAATTATTTCGTAAAACTTTAAACGTTGCAACATATTATTGTGTAAACGAAAGGATTTAAAATCCTTTTTCTATAAATTAATAATATAAAGACACTCCCTAAAATTGTAATTATTTAAAATATGTACTATAAAAAAAATCTAATTATTTAAAATATGTATACTATAAATTAAAAAACCTAATTATTTTCAAAAATTAATTATTATCTTCCTTATCTAGTTTCGCTTTTTAACCGATATCCTGCTGTTCAAAATATTCAAAATTAAAGTGAAGGAATATTTGAAATTATTGAATGTATTAAATTGAAGGACGAAGAGGCAAAAAGTTTGAACGTCTCATTCATGAGATAATTTTATTTCCAGATAAAACGATTTTGAAAAGTTGGCGCTTTGACGGTTTTGTACCGTGCTATTCGTGCGGCATCTCATATTTATAAAAAGAATCAATTGAATTGTACGTTTCTTTTGGTGTCATTTTTATTTTCTAAAGCAAGTTTTATTAATAATTAAATCAGATCATTGTACAAAACTTATATTTAGATTTGTAGGTGATTCTGATAATCTGTTAGGATCATTATATTTTCCAATTAGGAAAAGAAAATAATCCAAAATATTTGAATATATTTCTAAAAAATTATTAATTTAACTAAAATGCGATGCATACTTATTACAACAAATAATTATTATTGTTTTTTATAAAAAATTAAATAAAGGATAAGATTTCTTGCAAAAAATTGAGAGTATAAAATTACGTATACTCAATTTAAAGGAATCTTAAAAATATTCATAAGCAAACCCTGCAGATTGGAAAGAATCATATGTTTAGTGTCTCTATTTAAAAATTTTTTAAATTAACAAACATTTTTTCCGAAAAAGAAAAATAAAGAAATGTTTCTTGGTTCAAGGTGAATAAATTTCAGTTTCGACATATTCAACTTTTTTTAAAATGTGTGCATATGTCTCAATTAAAAAAAAAACATGTTTTTGCACATTTTCAAAAAAATTGTTACTGAGCAAGAAATTTATTTTTAACTTTCGCAATTTTAAATTTTCAACGAGTAAGATAATTTTTGAAAAAATAGTTGAATTGTTGAATTAATAACATCAGTTTTTAACCAAAAATCGAATAGTTATATTTTTATTTGAAAAAATGAATTTTCAATTGAAAAAAATGAATTTTCTCCCAAATTGTTGAATTTTGAAGCCTCAATGAAGAATTTTCTACAACGCAGTTGACTTTTCAACACGAAAATATGAATTAATAACTAAAAAGTTAATTTTCAACCAAAAATTACAATTGATGATGAATTTTTAACTAAGAAATGAGTTTTTAACAAAGTTGTTCAAAATTCGACCAATTAGTTGAATTTCCCACCAAACTATTGAATTTTCCAGAGAAAATTAAAAAATTCTACCAAATAGTTGAATCTTCAATCCGAAAACACGAATTTTCAACAAGAGTTGAGTTGTCAACCAAAAAAGATTTTTTAGCCAATGAAGAAAAAAAATTGTATTCAAAATTTAGAATTTTAAAGCGAGAAGATTATTTTTCTACAAAAAAAGGACGAATTTTTAACAGATTACATAAATTTTTAACCAAATATTTGAATTTTCAAAATAAAAAAGATCAACTTTTAACCAAAAATGGAATTGCTAAATTTTCATTTCAAGAAACTAATTTTCAAATGAAAAAACCAATTTTCTACCAAATTATTGAATTTCCGTGCCAAAAAAAGTAATTTCTACAATACACTCGAATTTTTAACTCAAAAATATAAGCTTTCAATACAAAAAATAATTTCCAGTCAAAAATTGCAATTTTCAGTTTGAAAAAGTGAATTTTTAACAAAGTAGTTTGATTTTCAATCAAAAAGACCGCTTTTCAACAAAATGAATATATTTTCAACCAAATAGTTACATTTTCAACCAACTTTCTGCCAAAAAATATAATTTTTGAACGAAATTTGAACTTGCAACCAAATAGTTGAATTTCCGACTAAAAAAGATCAATTTTCAAACACAAATGGAATAGTTCAATTGTGAGTTTGAAAAAATTAATTTTCAACAAAAAAAAGTTTTAACAATAGTTAAATTTTCAAGTAAAGATTTAAAAAAATTACAAATTGCTCAAGTTAGAACATCTAAAATTGCAGTTCATGAGTTTGGAATATTCCATTTTTTAATTAGGTATTTAACTTTGTACATTTCAACTAAAATGTATTAATCTTCTAATACTTTTTTAAAAAATAATATATATTTTGTAACTGTTCCAATTTTATATTGGATAATAACTTCTGTCTGCAGTTTTCACATTTTCAACTTGCTTTAAAATGTTTCATCTTCAAATTTGTTTAAGAGTATTCATTTTTAATGGTCTGCACTTGGAATGTGTACCTTATTTATTCATAAATAATTTATTTAAGTTCTATAATTGCTTTAATTATTATTCAATAATGGTTACCATTTCAAATATCGTATATTTAAAGAGAAAAGGGGAAAAGCGGGGAGGTTTTTGAGGATAGGGGAAAAAAGGGGAATTTCAAGAAAAAGGGGAAACTAAGAAAAACAGGGGAAGTCTGTGCACCCTGATATTAATTTCTCGGAACCGAATATTTTTTGTTTATTCAAAGTTTGTCTCATCTTAAAATAGTGATTTCGATTTTGCATTTGATATATTATTACGATGTTTAAACTATTTTTTATTCATATATCAGTTATGTAAATGAATGTTGCGTTTTAAATAAAGTGAGATGATAATAAAATCAAAATTCCAAAACTTTCCTGCGAAAAAATTTTTTCAAGCCTTAATTTTCAATAATACAAAATATTTACTTATTAAAAATTGTATTTTAATTCATTTTATAATAATATACATATAAATTACTAATAATATATTTACTGTGTCAGTTGATACTTCTAAGCAAAATATTCTTCCCAAGCTCGTTACAAAATATTAGAAAGCATTATGGTAGGATTATTAGGAATCAATTGAAAACTATCTGCATCATTAAAAATATGCAACATTTTTTGAATATAAACATCCCTATGAATAGCTACTGTATAACTTCCTTTGTCTGATTTAGTGATCATTAATTCTGGATGATTTTTTAAGAAAATTTTTGTTTCAATTAAACCCTCATTCAATTCCTTTTCTAACCAAGTTTTTGGATCATCATTATTTGAAAAATCATTAGATAAACCCATAAATTGAGATCTAAATTCATCAATTTTATTTTCAGGTATTTTTTAAATATTTGATTCAATGTCTTTTATTATTTCAAGTAGTTGAATATAGTTTTTTCCCCCAAATTTGTTGCTAAAACCATCACCTAATCGTAAAATGTCAATAACTCTGTGTGGAATAATTACATTAGAGATATTTAGAAACCAAGGTTCTGGTTGATCATGAAAAAGAGCTGAGTGAATATTTAAATGCAGTTTTTGTACATCTCCTTGTTCATTGAGAATATTTAAAAATTTTCTATCATGTTTTCTATTATCGTTAAGGGCGATTTTGTTAAGTTTTGTTTCCCTTTCAAAACATTCTTTGATAATAAAGGAGGGAACTTGTTAATTTAATTTCTCAATAATTTGTTTTATCTTAACATTTAAAGAATGTATCTGTGAATGGCAATCCTTAATAGTCAAATTTAAGAGCGATTTTCTGAATTTTTCAGTATTTATATCAAATTTTTCTTGATTTCTTTTGTTTTTGAAATCAAAGCTAACATTTTTATTAATGTCAAAAAACTCCATGAATTTTGCATTTGATCAAAAAGTCTTGTTGTAAAATTGTTGACCTTAATTTTTTACTTATTAAGTAAAATTGTTTGATATTTTTCACAAGTTCGCCTATCACCTCAATCCCATTACCCCAATTTCTGTCAATTTCAACAAAATCCATTTTACTCACAAAAATAGAGAAAATTATTCATAGTAAGAAGTATTTGCGTGAATATATTAGGTAAAAAAAAAAATTTTTTTTAATACTCATTATGAAATAAGAAAATATCTGTCTTAAAATATTAGTACTGACTCAGTACTTGCCAGTACTAAGATTTATTAAAATAGAGATTTTGTTATTTCATAGAGTTATTAAAGAAATTAATTTTTGACGTAATGGCTTCATGCAAATATTATTCACTTTGGCCAATTATTCTTAAATATAATTTTTTGACGATTCTTCGATTTAATTAGTAATAAAACTTGCTTTAGAGAACAGAAATCACACCAAAATGAACGGATAAATTTAATTGTTTTTTTTTCATAAATTTGAAATACCGCGCAAATAGCAGGGCCAATCAGAACGCAAAATTTCGAGTCTGCAGTGACTGAGAGATCGTAAATTCTTTCTTACCGACGATCGGTGTATAATCTTAGAAATATGTTGGCGACCCTGCTTACATTTCCCTATTTCCTTAGGAGACACGTTTGTGTTGCTTTTGTTGTTTATTAAAGGTTTATGTCGAAAATATTAATTTTCATTGTCGTGACACTTATTTTAAGCTCTGTGCAGTGCATTAATTAAAAATTATAGCGAATTACAGTGTTAGTTGAGACGGTTTATGTTGGGTAAGTAAAATATCAGCAAACTAAGTATCAATATTAGGTTTAAGAATAACTACAGATAAAACTAAAAAGATAAAGTACGCCAGTCCTAGTAGTATGAGGACGGCTTTTTTAGTTTGAACACCAGATCAACTTCTTCCGATCTCTCTAGTAGCTCACTGGTTAGACCACCTGACCAGAAATCAGTTGATCTGGTGTTCTAATCCCAGCGGAGTGAAAGGAGAAGATCTTTTTTCTGAATAAATTTAATTTCAAAAAAATTTTAATTTATCATTCCATCTAGTCTGAGGACGTTAAATATTTTCTGTATCAGAGGATATAACTTTGATCGATGTAGCAGATTTCCAACTGTGTGATAGGATTTCTTTTTGGATTGATTGTTACCATCTCCGATGATAATACAGATTCCTAGTAAAAATTGATTTGTATATAACATCTTGCATAATAAAGCGTATTTCAGAAAAAGGGATTCTTCCTCCGATCTCTCTAGTAGCTCAATGGTTAGAGCACCTGACCGGAAATCAGTTGATCTGGTGTTCGAATCCCAGCGGAGTGAAAGGAGATCTTTTTTTCTGAATAAATTTAATTTCAAAGAATTTCTCATTACTTTCTGACTTTTAATTTCAAAATATTTTTTGTGTAGATATAACTGCTTTTTTACCTTTTTTATAGCTCATAATGGATTTCGCGGAACGTAAAAAACTTACTGGAGCCGAAGTGCGTAAAAAAGCTAAAATGCAGGATCTCGAACGGGACGGAAATGATCCGAAGCAAATGAAGCTCAATTTTGAAGGAGAACTATTGCAAAAAGATATAGTGAAAGTAACGGATGTATCTTTTCTGTATCCACAAGAAGATGCATCTGCTTCCACAGGAATGGAAGAAAGTGTAAAAAATGTTCTTTCAGTCACCAATAGTCAAAGTAAAGATCCTGAAGAAGCAAGTTTCTTTCCATCTTGTTCCAATTCTTCGAGAGAAAAAGACTCTAATGCGGGAAGCACTGAGGATTTAGAGAAAAAAGCACTAATTATTGAACAAGAAGAGCACCAGCAAGGCGAAAAAATAATTAATGTTGAAGAAAATGAGTATCCAACTGAGGGAAATCGAATTATTTTCAAATGGAATCCAGGTCCTTTTATTGTTCCAAAAAATATCACTGATGAAACCATACGAGAAATGATAAGGCTACATCCAATTCAGCCCGAGGGTTTACAGGGCAGTATTTTAAAGTTGCCATTTAGTAAGGATCGGATTTACTTTCAGGAAAATGGCGAAAAGCGATTATGTATTTCTTATTGTAAAAATCGAAGGCAAATATTTTGCTGGATTTGTATGACTTTTTGTAGCCAATCTGAAATAAGTAAATCTCCTCTAGTTTTCGGATGGGGAAACAACACTCAATGGCAAGCTGGTCATATTTATAAGACTATACATCTTCATGAAGCTCAAACTCAGCATGTTGAGGCTGTTAAGGCCTTTTTCTCATTTTCGCAAAATAAGACAGTAAATCAACTAATTGAACACAATCTTGTTCCTCAGCGCGAAAGAGAAGTTGCTCTTAGAAGAGAGGTGTTACGACGAATCATAGATGTAATTCTATTTATCGGTAAGCAAAGTATTGGTTTTCGTGGGACAGGGAAAACCGAAGCTGCATACTTGCTAAACAATTCCTGCAATCACAGTAATTTTTTAGAAACAGTCAAGCTATTATCCAATTACGATAAGGTCCTTCAAACCCATGTTTCCGCAGCAGCTTTAAATAGTCAGAAACGGCACGAGATGCATCCCGATGGTAAAGGTCGTGGTGCTTTAGTAACAATCATGAGCAAAACAACAGTGAATTCGATCACTCGCATAATCGGCCAGATGATTCAGCAAAAAATTATCTCAGCAATAATTAAAAACGGGAAACTATTTGCGCTATGTTTAGATTCGACACAAGACATTTCTGTGTTGGAACAAACGTCTCTTGTGCTTCGCTACGTTGATGAAGTTGGACCTGTTGAACGTTTCGTTGATATTTGGGTGTCCTCGGATACAACTGGAGAAAGTTTGTTTAATCAAACTACTTCGGCTTTGGAAAAGCTTGGACTTGCTGTATCTGATCTTGTTGGATACCCTTTCGATGTAGCCGGTAATATGGCTGGAGAACATAAAGGACTTTAGGCAAGACTCAAGGAAGCTTCACCGCATTCAGTTTATATTCACTGCCACGGTCATCAGTTAAATCTAGCCATGATACAAACTTGCGAATGGGTTTTGCCAGCTACAGTACTGTTTCAGCTAGAAGCAGAAACCGCAACGTTTTTATCCGAATCGCACTTGCGTCTAGAGATCTGGAAAGAGGCCTCATCGACCGTTTTCGTCGGAGCTGGAAAATTAAGGATTTTGGTAAAAAAAATAACGGAACCAGTCACTTTTACCAGTCCTTATCTACGTATTGGATTCAATTTAATAAAACACAAAATTTAAACCAGCAGTGAGGACAACTGACAACGGATTATTAAAGAAGTGGACTGAATTGGAAATGGTAGTTGTCGGTGTAACTTTCCAACAAATTTTCCAACACGCAGATCCTACTTCTAAATATCTGCAATCCAAAGATGTCGATTTCTTGCAATCGTATCGAATGACAAAGAAGCTTATTGATTCCATTGAGAAGTTGTCTTTTATTGAAATAATGAAAAAGGCAAGAAACTTAGTAACTGAATGCAATGCGACTTTGAAATCGTATGAAACAAAGATGAGTGTGAAAATACAAACGCGGTTTAACACAGAATTTCAAGACAAAAGAATCCCTCGATGCCCTATACGTCCCGGAGAACTAGGAGGTAAAAATAAATACAGATAATACATATGTATACTGAGAACTATTATTTTTAAACAACGTTATAATTTTTCTTTTGTCTAAGTAATATTAGATTTTTTTACTTACTGCGCACAAAAAATGTTGGTTATATCATTTGAATAGAAGCATTCTTTATTTGCAAATATGTGCTTTAACCTTATATTTTTTTACTGATATCGAATCTTCAATCTATAATTTTGAATTTAATTCAAATTTGTGAATTTTCATTGCAGATTACGAGCGACGTCAACTAGCTGCCGAAAATGGACCGGAATGGCGTCAAAGAGTGGAAGTAGTCGATCCGATCCTTCAAAGATGTCTCTCTGAATTACGACATCGTTTCGCATCAAATTCGAGTGAAGTATACAAAGCTTGTGCCTTGCTGAATCCTGAAAGATTTTCGAAAATCGAACGTGATGGTGTTCCTGAAAAAGGTTTAGCTCTTCTTTATAGTCTTGCAAAAGTAGACGAGGACAAAGCAAGAAATGAGCTGAATTCATTTGCCAAAAATTACATGGGATTGTGCGAAAACATAGGAGTCGAATTCCGAAGAGAGGAAGATCATAGTTGCGATATTGATCTCCAGGAATATTCTGAAGATAGCGACATTGAAGACCACGACCTCAAAGATAGAAAAAAGGAAAAAGATAAGACAGGCTGTAAAAAAGGTTGTCTTAGATTTCCTTATAGCTCACTGAGAAAGTATGGTTTATATCAAGCAGCGTATGAAACATTGTGTGAAGTGTACAAAGTAGCACTAACACCCCCTTGCACACAAGTTACCTGCAAAAAAACTTTCAGTAAGCTAAAAATAATAAAAGGCCGACTCCGTAACGCAATGTCTGAAGACATGTTACAGCCATGTATGTTAATGGCAATCGAACGCGACCTTGTTGATCGAATAGACCGAGATGAGGTAATTGAGGAATATGCATCGAGTTCAGAAAAATTAGGCGGATTATTGCACGTGTGAAGAAGGCATACCTTACATAACAAACATACATTTAAGTCTCGTGGTTTCAAAGAAGCGAGTTAAGTTTGAATGGAAACTTTGAAAGTTCTTAAGAGATTATTAGCGAGATTAACAGTTTCTCGCATAATAATAGTAATTATTGCGAGTACTTGAATATATACTACTGCTATGTTGTGAAAAATATGTTTTTAAATAAAAATCAAGAAATCATTATAAAAGTGGCACAAAAAATAATGTTTTTTCTTTTTGTTTTTCAGGAAGGCGCCCCTACAAATCAAATTCCCGCGGGCGCCCCAAGGTACCCAGTCCGCCACTGCAAGCTCGCACTCAATTTATTATAAATATTTTGTGGAAATTGTGCTTGAAAAATGATAAAACAATTTTCTTAAGAGAAAATATTTTTTCAAACAAATAATTATATTTGAAGATTATTTACTTTTTTTTAAATTGGTAACGGTACAGTTGTTGGGAATATTTTTTCCGAACAAATAAGCTATGATTGATTAAAATTCCATAATTTTTTCAAAAATGGTAAGGAGCGACAGTGAGAAAAAATTCAATTACATAAACTCATGTTATGATAATTATCGTTTGTAAGCTTTAAACTTTTTTCATGCAAAATAATGTTCTTGTTTTCATAAAACCTTACTTATAATGTAATTTCAATTCTTAAAATCATACAATTTTTTTTCTCCACAGAAGTAATTTCTGGTACGACAGCTATCTAAAAAGTATTTTATAATAATTTTTTAAACTCAATTTAGTATTATTTGAAAATGTGCAAATACATTTTTTTTTTATGAGTCATATGCACACATATAAGAAAAATTGAACCTCAAATTTCTTCAGCTCGAGTCAAAGAAATATGCTATTTGCTTTTTCATATATATTTATGCGCAAAGCTTTTAAAGATAAAGGTCAAAGCATCGACAACTGTAATTTGGTGATTGTGAATTCTCTTTTGTTAAAGCTCCTTGGGCTTTAACGAACACATCCTCACCATGTGTCTCGTGCTTCGCACTCGATTTTGTCCAAAATTCGAACTTTTATACATTAGGTTCCATACAATCGTTCCATCCCACTTTTAAGAGAAAGAGGGACGGAGAAAAAGAGAGAGAGAAAGAACCCTTTTTATTTTTTTAGCTTTTCGTTTGCCAGGGCAAGTGACATGGTTTTCAACGAACCTCTCGAACTAACTCAAAACATCATAAAATGCACATGTTACGACAAATTTTTTCTTAAAGATCTGAGAAAAAACACAAAATATAAGAAATCGTTACAAACATCATTATCAATTATTCAGAAATGAATACAAAAAAAAGATATCAAAAGTGATCTGAAAATAAAAGATATAAGTACTCATTGGTACATTAGAAAAATTATGCACATATTTTGTATATATCGCATCTTCCTCAGAATACCTTTGGTTATAGGCAACAAGGGTATAAAAGCTTATCTTTGATGAGTATCTTGGTGATTTCAAAATTGGTACAGTATGTACATCCCATTGGCAACCTTATTTTTCAATAAGTACCGGGAAGACATTTAAAAAAATAATAGAATAAATTTTTTTTATACATATATCATGTATGAATATAAACATTATTCATTTTTTAAAACCTGAAAATATGTAAATTATGGATATTGAAGAAGGAAAAAAGACCATAGTGCCCAGATCTAATGTTTGTGGGTGATTCAAAACCACACAATAAACAAAAATGTTCAAAATGATACCGAAATCAATATCATTTTGACATGCAACAAAAATGATACAGAAATCAAAAGCATTTTGACCGGCCGGAATGAACGATCGACTTTTGAGATCATAATGATCTGATGCGGGATCATTTATCAAGTCAAACGAAGATGGCTGACGTTCTTAGAGTACTTTAGCTCATATCCGAGCTTTTTATGGTTTCTGATCGTGCAGTGTACTTGAAAAGTTGTGAAATGAACGAAATCTGATATTAGAAAATATCACCTGTTTAGTGCAGTTGACACTTGCGTGCGGTCAGATTACATTTTTTAGGTTATTTCATTATGACATCGGCGTCGAAAATTGGCGGCCATTTTGTTTAGTCTGACAAATGACCCAAAAAAGAAGATCAAGGTGAAAACGGCCGCAGATAAATTGATGAAATTTGGTGGGCTTATTTTCCCGACTAATATCTTGAAACTGACCGAAGGATTTCTAAAAATATTCGCTGCATTTTTTCTGAGCACTTAATAATATTTGAAAAATCGGGTTTTTATAGTAAAAATTTTTTTTTCAACATAATTTAAAGTTGATGCAAGAATGTATAAGATACCTTGGTCCGAAACGAATCGATTGACCTATAATATTAATACATTTTATTGGAGAGTAGGGAAGTTATGGTAATTTATATATTTTTAAAATCGGTTTTTTATAGTAAAACTTTTTTCATTAACATAATTCAAAGTTGATGCAAGAATATAAAAGATTCGTTGATTCGATACAAATCGATTGAACTATAATATTAATATATTTTATCAAAGCGTAGGGAAGTTATGGTAATGCATGTATACGATTAAGCCATTTCCCTTTCAGGGTAGGCGTGACACTACCCGATTCGGGTAGTGTTTCTAGATGGATAGTTTTCTTGTAGTTATAAATAACTACAAGTTTGGGCTCACCACACCCATAATATGCCAACAGCACACAGTATTCTCGAATGGTCACCCATCCAAGTACTAACCGCGCCCAACGCTGCTTAACTTCAGTGATCTGACGAGAACTGGTTTTTTCAGCGTGGCATGGCCGTTGACATACTATCTGAAAATACGGTTCTTTATAGTAAAAATTTTTTCTTCAACATAATTTAAAGTTGATGCAAGTATATACAAGATTCCTTGGTCCGAAACGAATCGATTGACCTATAATATTAATACATTTTA
>CAKNYM010032330.1:0-46341 GCA_932195095.1 Andricus curvator
AATTTAAAAAAAAATACAAAAATTATCCAGCATGATTGTCCGCCATATTGGATCCGCCATTTTGTTTTCAGAATTTTTTACATCAGATTCGTAATCAGCGATCTCAAAAACCCGTGAGCACTTCTGCACTTTTTCTAAAACGATTGCTCGCTGACTATGTGAAAAAATTCGATCATAAGTTTACAACAATTTTAAGGAAATATATCAATTATTTTGCGTTTTGAATTTACAGATTTGATTGGACTTATTATCAAGAAGAGATTCCATATTCAAACGTGTGAATCGGTTTATTTCTACAGAAATTAAACGATTTTAACAACAATTTATTTCGACTTGGAGAGCGCAGAATATTGTGTCCGTGAAGTGCACGTTTAAAGTAAGCCCAAGAGCATTTTATAAATATTTGGGCCTTCTATATGGCTTTTCCGAGGTCTATAAGGATCTGTAAGACATTCCCAACATTCGAAACTAATTTGAAAAAAAAATTTATTGACTTTTGACCACATTTTACGTATTTTGAATCACTGTGCGGCATGTTCAATTTAATTCAACTTGTGCGAAACCTTGGGCCTTGGTTGACCTCAAAGTTCTAAATTTCTTTATTTTTTTGTTTGCCCTAAAAGCGCAAAAACTGTTTATTGCCCAGAAAGCTTCAAAATTATTTGATGGCAAGAAATACGAAATAACGTTTTGACCAAGTCAACACAAACCAACGCTATCCCGGCGGGATATTCGTAAAAGGGCTTGCAAGACTCACGTCCAAGACTTGAGCGGGCAGGTGTCATATGCACTAAGATCGCGGCAGAATTTCTTGTAGCGGGCACTCCCGCCTTTTTCTCGCAAGTTTCTTGCACCCGGAAAAAATTTGTAATTAAGGAATTACAGAATTATAGTTACGATGTGGTGAATAACAGAAAAAATTCGTAATAATTACAGATCTACGTTTTTGTAAATTGTACAGAAATTTTTCTACGAGAATTAAATATAGTTCAGGAAGAATTCTTAAGCCAGCCACTAATTTTAGCAACGGGAATCTTTAAAATTTGCAAAAATAAATTCCGTTAAAAACAAAGTGGAAGACTGGATATTTCACAAGACGCCTCTCAAATCAAAAACACTGCAGAGTACCGTAATTTCTATAGCACCGCGTCGTCATTTCCAACACGAAAAAAAATCCGATTTATAGTAATAGAGGGGGTCTTCTATATTTATCCTACTTTGTATATCAGAAGGAAGGAAGGACAAAGGATACGCGAGAGACACATTTTCAACTTATTGTACGCACAAAAACATAATCCTAATTAATTTTTTTTCTGAAAAAAGATCTTCTCCTTTCGCTCCGTTGGGAGTCGAACCACAGAAGTTCTGATTTCCGGTCAGGTGCTTACTAGAGAGATCGAGAGAAGAAACTATTTTTGCTTGTGAGAAATGACGAGTGCCGGACCAAAAATGTTTGGTGGACCGAGTTATATCTAATTTTCTTACTTGAACCTCGGATATTTTTGTGACGTTTGTCAATGAAATGTTGTATAATAACTAGGGTAGAGTGGGCAGAATAGGGTATATTGGCGGCCTTTGAATTAAACTTCCTATAAATTATAATGTCATTTTGATGTGGTGAATTTTTTAAGGCCAAGCTCACATTATCGACAAACACGCCTTTTTAATCAAATGCTGGTTTATTTCAACAATATGAAGATTATAGAGTAAATAGCATACAATATAGTAATTCTTGTTTTAAATAAAATACCTTGTAATGAAAAGTCTGAACTTAAAAGAAATAAGTTTCAAACATTCAAAAATTTCTTATACTGAACACTAAATTTATAAACGATTTTACAATTCGAAATTATTACGACTTATTTATATTCGACGGTATATAAACCCAAGAAAATGATATTATTTACACTTTTTCCCGATATTTATAGAAGAGTGGTCAAAAATATTTCAACCCAGTAATAAATATTTGATGCAGAAATGTTGTATCTTTTACCCTATCTTAGGAAAAAAAATGCAAATTGTTTTATTATGAAAACTAAATGATTGATTCTTGAATTTGTGAAAAAATGTTTGATATGAAATATTTTCTTTTTAAATTAATGATTACTTGAAAAAAACATACAAGAATTATAAGGAAATATAAAAAATTGTATGGTATAACGACTTTCCCAGTCTAATGGGACTAAAGCTAGGAGTATCGCTACTAAAAGGCGGCGACAACGTAGGAACAGAAAGATAACTTTATGGTATAATTACCTGTCGCGCGCCAGACACCTCTTCGGCGTCACTCAAAAAAATTCGATTTTGCCAAAATTCATAAATCTAATTAACTCTCATATTAAATCCCTAGCTCATGGTAGAGGGATTAGTGGGGGCGAAAAAAGTACTTCAGAATCATAATTATATACAAATAAAGCTAACTATGTCGCGCTTATTTAAATTTAGTAAAGGCTGGTGACCTTCTCAGCGTAAATCATGAAACAATTGAGACTCTCGGTTTCCATTCTCTGTCCACCCCCCCCCCCCCCCCAATAACAGAAGTTTTGGTGGGACTGACGTTACAACTAGACTCTCCACCGTATGACGAATCATTACTTAACTTGGACATGATTTGGTAGTTGGGTGTTTGGTAGTTGGGTGTACAATCTAAAAATGAATAATACAAACAATAAAGTAGCCTGGGAATGGACTGAAACTTTGATTGACGAAATGCATACAGATGGTAAACGTAAAGGTCAAGTTTCAGGCGAAGAATGGAGATTGGGTGTTTGGAATGACAGAGGAGTGAATGAACCTAAAGTAAGAGAACTACGAGAAACTATGCACGTAAGGAAACTAGATATTCTATGTGTACCTAAGACGAAGAAAAAGGGTTGCGAAAGTAGAAACGTAGAAAATGGGGTGTTGAAAGGCGGTTTCGAAATATGGTCAGGAGTAGATAGTGAATCACATGCTAGTCAAGGGGTCGGTTTAATTATGAATGAAAATGCAAGACAGCCTCTCAAAGATCAAGGATATGTATGGCCCAGATTGATGTGGGACACTTTAAATGATACAATAAGTACTTGCGATCAAGGTGAAAGAATAATTCTGCTAGGAGATATGAACGACTGGGTCGGCGTCCAACGCCAGGATACAGATACAGAAAGGGTGCTAGGTAATTTTGGGGATCCAACACGAAAAAATTATAACGGGGAAAAATTAGTTAGCTTATGCTTAGAAAAGGGCCTACTTATTACCAATACTTGGTTTCGACATAAAATGATTCACACGTACACCTGGTGTAAAGGAAATAACCGCAGTATAATTGGCTTCGTTATTGCGGATGAAAGACTAAGAGAACAAAAAAGCTAAACAAACGCGAATAAAGATTGAAAATTTACAGAAACCGGAAGAGCGAATAGAGTTTCAAAATAGGTTAAACGAACGCATAGATAGGGCAACTTGGGAAGCGCTTGTAAGCAATAAAGATATAGAGGGCGCGTGGACATTGTTACGGGACATCATTGTTAAAACTGCAATTGAAGTTTGTGGTACGGCAGTGATGGGAAGAAAGTCTGGTGATGCGTGGTGGAATGATGAAATTCAGAACAGAAGAAGAGAAGAAGAGAAGAAAATACAAAACGGCTTTGAAGGAATTATGAAACTATTATTTAAACTGATAAAGGAAAGTAAAAGTAAAGATTTTGTCAGCATGAGAAACAGCAAAGGTGGAATGCTATATGACATAGACGGGATAGTAGACGCTTTAAAAGACTCGTTTAAAGAATTATTAGGAGGTGAAGATATAGGGCAACAGAACTGCGACATAGAACATAATGCATTAGAAAACCCAATTGAAAAAGTCTGTGTCACTGAGGTTAGAGATATAATTAAGAACTTAAAAAACGGTAAGGCTGCTGGTGTAGACAGTATTATCGCTGTAATTGCTTAAATACAGTGGCGAGTACATACCTCACAGGTTGTGCGAATTGATAAATTTATGTATCGAGATGAGAGAAGTCCCAGACAATTGGAGAAAAGCGATTATCGTGCCCATATACAAAAGAAAGGGTGATAAAAGCAACTGCAGTAATTACAGAGGTATCAGCTTACTAAGTGCCGTAAGTAAAATATACTCAAAAATTCTTATTCGTAGGGTAATGAAAATTACAGAAGAAAAGATATGGGAAGTCCAAAGTGGATTTATGCCAGGAAGATCATGTACAGATCAGATATTTAGTTTGAAACATATCACAGAAAAAGCTTGATATTAGGAAAGAAAGTTTTCTGTGCATTTGTTGACCTACAAAAAGCATTTGACAAGGTAAATAGAAGTAAACTTTGGGAAGTCCTTAAAGAGTACGGAGTCAATGGATGGCTCCTACAAGCAATAAAAACAACATATACAGGTAGTAAAGCGAATGTAAGGGTAAATGGGAAACTGAGTGACTGGTTCGATATTATGCAAGGCGTGAAACAAGGATGCGTTATGTCCTCATGGCTATTTATCATATTTATGGATGAGTGTCTAAGAACGGCCTTCTTTGACGGAGAAGGTGTAGATCTCGAAACAGTGAAGGTACGTGGGTTAGCTTTCGCAGATGACAAGATTGTTATGGCAGAATCAATCGAGGACTTGCAAAGAATGTTGAATAAACTTAATACAAGCATGAAGAACATGAGCCTCAAAATTAACGTCAATAAAACAAAAATCAAGGTGTTTGAAGGAAAAGCTGAGAAAACAATGTGCAACATATTCTCCTAAATGATGAGAGATTATAACAAGTTGACAAGTACGTATATCTGGGTAGCCTATTCACTAGTGACAGGGTCCATTCTCAGAAATAAAAAAATATAAAAAAAAGCTAAAATGGCCATACATAATTCTATATTCGTACCGACTGTACTATACAGTAGCGAGACATGGACTTGTCAAGAGAAGGACAGGAGTAAAATTAACGCGATTGGCATAAAACCTCTGCGCACAATATGCGGGAAATCACTGATGGACAAAGTCCGAAACGAGATAATCTTCCAAGAATGTGGTGCAAAAGAGACAATAGTTGACACATGGGAAAGAAATCAGTTAAGATGGTTCGGTCATCATGAAAGAATGAAAGATTAACGACTGACCAAACAATTGTATAAAGGTAAAGTAAATGGCAGAATTCCCAGAGGTAGACCGCCGAAAGAATGGTTAGAATCTATGAATGAGACACTAATCCGAAGAGACATAAGAAGCCATAGAAATACGAGAGCTTGCATGAAAAAATGCATGGATGTGAAGGAAGCTAGAGTAATATGCCAGGACAGAAAAATGTGGCGACAAATACTTTGTAAACAGAGTGACAATAGAGTGAATGACGCCTGAAACCAAGACCTTGGATTTGGGCCCAAGTGGGGAACCACAGATATCAATTTTGTAGTGCTGCATTCGAGCGAGACGATACGAGAATCGATCGATAATTTACTTAATCTCGGTTTGCCATTACGATACTCTAATATCGTCTCGTCTTATTCGATCGAGATTCTTAAGAAAACGATCGATCGTAATGAGATTCTCGTTTTTTACCAGCTATTTTTACAACAAAATATTTTTGATTTACACACAAATTTGAGTTTTAGTGTTTTTAATACATTTTCTATCAATATTTTCAGTATTATGAAACTATTAAAAACAAATGTGTTATTTTAATTTATTTTTCGAAACTAAAATATTATATCTATATTATCTAACATTTACCTTTAAAAAATTTCTGAATGTAAAGAGAATGCTGAATTTTTTTTCGTCACAAATAGTTTATCTTGACAAACGAAATTAAACCAATTTGTACTACGTTGGTATAATTTTATTTAACAAATTATATCTATCTATTCAAAATACTAAAAAAAATGCAATGTTTTACGGAAATAGTATTTATTTTGTTATTAATTTTCCTATGAAAGTCTCATATCTATATTATAAAGAAATTTTACAATTTTTTTAGAATGCAGTTCATGTTATACACATATATTTTATTTGCATATATGCATAAAAAAATACTTTTTTACAGTAACTTAATGTCGTTAGGCTGTACATTTAAATTTAGAGAAACTTTTACGACAGTTCTGATCTTTCCGATATTATCGTTCGAAATTGATCGGAAGTTAGACATGAGACGATATGATTAGTAACAAATGAATGCACGAGAAGTTGGCTTTAGAATATGTTTCGAAAACGAACGAGACCGATCGAAATATTTAAAATTCTCGTATCGAAATGCAGTACTACAATTTTGTGAAGCTCCTCACTTGGGGTGATCGCTAGAGAGATTGATCAGCAGCCTGGGTCGGAGCAGTGTTGCGGAATGAACGTGTCATTTAAATAAATGACACGAGTATTCCAGATCAATCTAAAATATCTATACCTAACACCTACATACCTATCTACCTTATACCTATATACCCACCTACACACTACTATTTTCTAACCGAGCAAGTCACGCACGTCAGCCACGTTGCTTTGGGCTAACTCCCCAATGCAATGAATTATGCGGTTACGACACCAGTATCGCGCAGTGCCACCCACAATAGGCCTCTCTCGGATGGAGTCCATGGTTCAGTTGGGCGTGGCAATAGGACCGAACCGAGGCGACGACCAGGCAATGGCCCCGGAGAAACGCGAGAACATTGATTTAAATGGTCGGACCAACTCAGAAGAGACATCCTTACCTGTTCGCAAAGAAGCTCACCGGCGCGAAGAGGATTCATGCAGAGGTTACATGACCGTTGAGTCAATATGCACCTCCAGCGAACATTCCACCCGTTCCAGCAAGACCACCTTTGCAGATAGTCGATAATTCCAACATGAGAAGTAGGAGATCTATGCACCAAAAAGTCTTTCTCAGGATGGACAAATTAGCTGAAGCTAATACTGCTCTCCCCGATTTGCTCTCCGAAGATGTTAATATCTGGAATCTGAACTGTGTACTTTACGAGAAGGCGGTCTCCCTGCTTAGCGACAATAGAAGTAACGATACTTCAGTACGTCTGAGTAAGATTCGCGAGCGTATTGCACAGCTTCAGTTCAAAATTGAAACGGCGAGACGGCATGCATAAAAGATTCAGTGCGTGATTAGCTACATAACATTAAATAAAAAATTCACTCCAAAAGTTAGGGCTCTTGCTCAAAACTTAAGGAAAGCAAATCACAGGCTGAAAAAGTGTAAACTGTTGACCATCAAGCAGCACTGGACGCAAAAAATAAGATCTCTTTCAACAGCGAAACAGCACCTTGAATGGCGAGTAAAGTGGATTCAGGAAAATTCCACCTTTTCCACTCATCCTTTCCGTCTGTTCACTAAAACGTCACGTGCCGTCAAAAATCCGCCTAGTCGAGAAGAGATTCAAGTCTTCTGGGAGCAAGTATATGGAGATACTTATCAGCTAAATGGAGACGCTTCAGATATATCACTCTTTCGTAACTTTTGCCAAAGGCAAAGATTACAAGTATTAAGCTCCTTGAGTGCCTGGAGGTACATCTAAAAATAGTGAGATGCATAAAAGAGCTTACGCTCTTGTGGCGGACAAGATTTGTCATAACATCTGTCAAAAGACAAGTGACTACAAGCTATATCACATATAAGAGTCTTTCAAGGAGACTTTCTAAGTCCGATACTTTTCTGCATCTCCCTCTTGTCTCTATCTATTGTGCTCCGAGGCAAAAGCTCTGGATACCTATGTGGCCCGCCGAACAAAAGAGAATATAAGGTCAACCACATTTATACATGGACGACCTTAAACTCTTTGCTTCCTCGAAAGAGGACCTTAACATCCATGTGGAGGCGGTAAATAGGTACTCTAAAGCGATTGGCATGAGCTTCGGACTGGACAAGTGTGCCTGCGGCCACCTACGCCAAGGAAGATTAGAAACTGCATCATCGCGTCACGATCATCGCTTAGAGTATCTTCATCGAAGAATAGGTATGGCTACAGCATGCTCAGGTCTAAATAGCACAGATTCTCTTATGCGACTCGTACATCAACATGAAGTCGTCAATGCTGCGGCGTTTCTATACCGTGCTGCAGATAGGACCGCAGAGGAGCTTGGCCTCCCATTTGATTCCAGCGACACTACACATGGCCTAGCATCACTAACACCTTTGGTGCTCAAAAGTCGTGTACAGGAAGCAGAACATACGCTTCTACTAAGAGAACATGCTGACAAGCCCCTTCATGGTAAATTCTACGGAATTATACGTAAAGAAGAGCTCTCGATGGGTCTGTCCACCATGTTTCTCAAGTCTGCTGGATTAAAATCGGAGACTGAGGGATTTCTTTTTTCTTGTCAAGACGACGTTATAGACACCTTAGTTTACCGCGAGCGCATAATGAATGTACCTGTAGGCGATACCAACTGCCGATCGTGCAAGCAAGAGCCAGAAACACTTGGACATGTTCTCAGTGGATGCTCAAAATATGCACGCTGCGGGTACTTAGAGAGACACAATGCCGCTCTAAAAGTGTTATATTACCATCTTAGGCACTTCTATGGTGTTGATCTATTGCCCGTCTTGCCATACGCTCAGGGGGAACTCGACTCCGTTGTGGAGAATGATCAGTGTAAGATCTACTGGAATTTCTCATTCTCCACCTCTCAACGTATCAGTGCTACGAAGCCTGATATTGTCTTCCAAGATCTGAAGAACAAGATCATTTACGTGATTGAATTCTCGGCACCAGCCGATGGTAATATCACGGCAAAGGAGGAAGAAAAACGGGCGAAATATCAAGCACTTCTTTTCGAGCTGAGCAGGCTGTACCAAGGCTACAGAGTCCATCTTGTAGTTCTCATAATCGGCTGTCTTGGAGGTATGAAAGCTTCATTTATTAGCCAACTCAACAAGATTCCGGCTTGCCAGCGTCAGGCTCATTCCATCGCGAACCGGATGCAAAAGTCTGTTCTTCTGGGATCACTTCATCTGGTCCGTCAACACTGTTCCTCATAACATTCTACAAAGATTGGTAGCTCTAAAAAAGTATCCACAGGTGAAACCTTCATCTCCAACTGTCGCGTCTGCCGCGTGAGGTCATCCACAGCTAAAGACCTGACTCCAAGGAACAGTGTTGCCCGATGTTATCTTGCGTAAATTTCCCGCTCTTGCTTACCTTCTAGGACAGAAGTAGCAGAAGCGGATGACGTACACGTTCCAGTTGCGTCGGGATTGGTTGCTTTAAGGAACCATGATCGTAGCTTCCGGAGCCTACAACTTCTCACATAATAATCATGGTATTCGTATGAGAAAATGTACAACGTGTGAATCTACAAAAGAAAGGGGGTTACACCCAAACCGTGATCAACATGTCAAGTAATTTTTTAATTAACAGCCATTGATAATTTTACATCAATTGAAGTTCCATGATATCTAATACACACAAAAGAGCTTAATCCTAAATTAAAGAAGCTTATAATGAATTTCAGGTCAGCCTTAAGAAGTGAACTGCAATGTCCACGAAACGTCGGCAAGATTCCTAGTTTTGCACACGATTGAAACCCGAAAAAGCTTTAAATTTTAAATTTATTATAATGAATCATCGGGAAAGCATTAAATCTATGACTAAAGAAGCTTATCTAACTAACATGGCGTCAGCCTGAAATCTCATCTTTATGTTATTCGCGAATTTTAAACTATTAATTTTTCCAGCCATTAATATTTCTCATAACACACATCAGAAAAATATATTAAGAAAACTCAACTAACCTCAAAAACACTAAACGGACAAAAAAAAAAGAAAGAGTGGTAACGCCTACCTCAAACCTTTGAATCCCAGAGTCCTTTTTACTTTAATATGCCAATCCGGCCGAAATAGTGGACTCGTCCAATTAACTTTGTGGCTACCAATCTCTATCTATCTCAAAAACTTATGAATTTGTCGATGGCCGACACGAAACTGATTGCTCCTGCGTCCTCTGCACGCGCCAGTTCCTGCCCGCTCGCGCCACAATTCTCGGTCCAGTCAGTGCTGCCCTCCCAAGCTCGATTTCTGGGACTCAGGTAGATGGAATTTGAACCGTTCCGTTATGTGGAATGCCGGCCGGCACAAGATGGATTCTTCCGTGTGTTCTGACATGTATCAGGTCTAGCATGGCCTGATATTTTACAAATAATCCTTCGTTGGATTATTTTTGAAGCCTATAGATCACTATCCGGATGGGCCCCATAATCGTTGTGTTACATGACAGTGGGTGAGTGTAATCAGCTTGGTCAAGTGAGGTGGTGCGGGTGGCGTAGTGCGTGGTCCATTTGAAAGGACTCTTATGTATAAATTATTTTATAGTATGAGCTCGTTCCGGCCATGGGAATAATCGCGGTCTAGTGTTTAATTTTGCAATTTTTAAAAGCTGGGGGATTATCCATAACGGGTGGCTAGCCACCACGTTACAATGGGTTAAAATTCCACCATATATATACGTTGATTAAGAATAGTATAACAAACACGAAAATAAATACTAACATGAATAAAAAGTAATGTTTCAGAAAAAAACATCTAATTAAAAATGTGTCAGAACAAATATATACTTTGATGTTTACAAAAACATGAAACCTTTTTTTGGAAAATTTCATTTTTGCGACCTTTTTGAATTTTGAATTTTTCACCCTAAAACTAATAATTTTAAAATGTGTTAGCCGCTGGACCAGGAAATTGCCAGGATTTTTTTCAGCCCGGAAAAACGGAAAATGATAGTGAATTCAGTAGTTAAACAAATGTAAACGTCCGATTGAAACTTTATAAACTATTTTCAATTTTAAAACAAATTCAAATTAAAAAAATAGACTCATAATGAAACTCTTTATACAATTTCAAATTATACACATTCAAATATTGTTTCAGTTTCAAATATTCCATTTTTACCCATTGAATCGTTGAAATTTCAGAGTGCAAAGTTTAACCTTTTTAATTAAGAATTTTAATTCTTTCATTTTGTTGAATTTTGAAATTGCAAGTGAAATTCTTTAGTTTCAATTAATAAATAACAACTAAACAATTATTGACTGCAAACGACTCTAACTTTTTTTTTAATTAACCTCTAATTGAAGAAGTGTTGGATTTTAAACGAGCAATTGAAAAATGTTTGAGTTTTAGTGTTTCCAACCTAAAATTGCTTCAAAATTATATAATTTTCAAAATTTAAGAATGTTTGAATTCATTCTCAGGCGTGTCTTTGCGAGTCTTAAACTATATGACAAATAACAAAATAATTACAGATAAGGTTTTGCACAATTATATCACAACGTATTCATAATTAGTAAATATATCAAATTTTAAAACGAATATAACAAATAAAATTTGGCATTTATCGCAGGTATTCGAACCTAAAACCTATCTACTTAATCTAACGCTCGAAAGTCGGTAACCTTTACGCTCGGCTACATTCGCACTGTAGAATCTTGAAAATTTCCCCCTATACCTACTAGGAGCCAAATAATGACTATGACAATTTTTTTCATGAACTTATTTTTCGAAATTCTTCATGTCACAGATTATAATTCTTGATTCAATTTTTTCAGATAATTGATATAATGATTTGTCATATTTGTCTTATGAAACAAATCTTTGCGCGTAAGAAATTAAATTTATTCGATAATAATTTTCATCATTTTTAATAATAGACAATGTGTAAAAATTGTTCACACCCTTTATTATGCAGATTTTTATTTACTACTTAGTGTTGTTAATTAAAAGAAGTCCTAAATAGTCTCAATAGTTAATAATAACAGATGTTTAGTTGAATGTATATGTAAACTTCAACCTTTTCTAATAACAAACATTAAATAAGCACACATATGTGCATGAACTAATAATGAATTACAATTAATATGAAGCATTGATGTTTGCATAAATTATAGACTATTACAAAAATTAATTATAAAGTAATTTACTCCGCATGAAACCTTGTTCCAATGATGTTTCTTTTAATTATTAAAATATAAAATAACTCTTTTAAGTTTTTAATTAAAGAATAAAAATGCTCATAAAATGTCGATGTTTTGAATGTTGTTCTAATTTAAATTTTAAATTACTATTACAATCATAACATGTATTTTTATGAGAAAAAGTGATACCTTTTTGTCGGTATCAAGTTGCGTAAAGGGTCAAATAGCCAGATAAATGCACGATATTTTAAGCCTAGAATGAAAACCTTAAGTTGAAAAACGAGTCCCCAGGGCACGTTTGAAGTTGGAATTTCGAAAACCAACTTTTCGAGAAAAACGCATCCAAATTTGGCGAGTGCCATAAGGGCCCGTGTTAAATTTATAGTTAAAACATCAAAATTGCCGACTTCCAGTCACTTTCGGGACAGAAGTATAATGCAAAAAGACAGAGCACGGATTAAAGTATGATGTCCCATGAAGCCCCCAAAAACGATAATTTAGATCAGTGTTCAGAAGACCGCAAATATCTCCTAAACTGCATTTTAACGCCAACAAGATATTCCTGTTACGAGCGATGCTGGGTAAATTTAATTTTAAGTTTGATTTTGATTCAATGTGCAATATTATTCCACACTGTATTAAAATCACGACTACACAGCAGATACATAGTCGTACCTCGCAACGCATGTAACCCTAGAGCTTGCGATAGGACCGATCATGTTGCATTCCTGAGCTCTAGACTGATTAGTCAGCGAGCTGGCTTCGAGACAAAGAAATCTTTTACATTAAGAATTTAAAATAAGACCACATGCGCATGATAAAAAGGTTTTAGGAAAGAAATATATTCCTTTTCAATCTTAAATAAAACTTGGATGAAATTATGCGTGTAGCCGTACACAATGTATGCATGCGTGGATGTGAGAATGACCTAATTTTATACAATGTGTTCATAGAGTTTATATGAGTGAGCATTGTACATTGTAGAGAATAAGTTAAAAATAGCAAGCGACACAATTTCATCCGCCCAAGGAAGAAGGAACATGCTCAACACATGAGCATTCGTATACGCCACACACACGAGCAACTTACTCACACCTGCCTACGCCAAGGTATAGGCATCGGGTGTTCTCTGTCTCTTTCTTACTCGATAATGCACGTGGGGCTGCGAGGCGATGTGTCCCGGCCGAGCGAAGCTACCTTCAACTCCCTTTCTCTCTCTTTCCAATACATGGGTAGAAACGTCAAAACAAAGCCACGTGCTTCTTTCAGCCACTAACAAGGCCTCTTTATACGTATAGAGTATGGAACTCGGAATAATTGCTAATAATTATGAACTAACAATTAATCAATAATTAATTATATTAATGTTTGATTGACTGTATCAGTTGCATCATATTATTGGAAAAATTTTAAATTATGGTCGAGTATAATACATACCAAAATCATATTTTGGTTGAAAACCTCGAACCTGTAATCATATACTTCTTTGATTACAAATTTGATTGAGTCACCATGAAAGACTCGAGGCTCTAGAGTTTGAATGCTGACGAAGTTCCTGTCTCATATGCACTTAGATAAGAAGACAATGCACATGCAAGTTATCAGAACTCAACTATGAGTCCCATGACATCCCTTCCACTCCTACCCAAGATTCTCCTTACCTTGCAAAAATCCCTACCATAATTACCCCTCTTATAAACGGACGAGCTACATCTCCTCAAAATCATCATCGCAGTCACTCGAGCAACCTGGTGCCAACCAGAACTACTCTAGTTAGAGGGAACACGCCTGTCTCGCCCGTCCGCGTTCGGAACGTTTAGTTTGCCTTATTTCAAGCTAGTCGAAATTTTGTAAGTCCACTCTACCTCCTATCCTCGTTAAGAACAATTAGTCTAGCCAGTAACGGGCGTGAACGGCCTAAGTAGGCGTAAAGGGATCTAGTGTAGGAAAGGGTTAAATTCAATCGTTCGGACGTTAAACAAAAATAATCTTCTTGCCGACGGAAGGCAGGATTGAATTCAGCCTGTGAAAAAAACCGAAGTTCAAAAATTAGTCTAGAGAGAGCTGCACCTTTTCGAATCTCAGAACGAAAAGAAGCAATTTTCTCGTAACGACTATAGTTCCCTTTCATGGGAAATAGATATTTTTCTATTTCTCATAAAAGCGAATTTGTGGAGTGAGAGGTGTTCCTGTGTGTGTGCCGCGAACATAAAAGGACTAGAGCTTATTATCATGAGATAATGAGCGTACAAAATTTCAAATCTCGCCCGCTCGATTCGGCTGAAAATTTGAGAATAGAAGGAAAAGCATTTGTTCCTTCTTTTTCTTGAGGTTTCCGTTCGACGACCAGCGGTAGTATAAGGAATATAATTGGTAAGCTGTATCGTTCTAATTATTTTTTTGTACTGATGCCTTTTTTTTACAATGCCGAATGTTTTGTTGACTTACAAGAAATATATTGTATCTTCTTCGGGAATTTTAGACTCAGGAAAATCTTTTATTTTGGCTTCACCAAATCCCTTGTCTTACTTAAATTGAGATTTTCAGGAAAACAATTCTCAGACCGAGAATAGTGAAAAGACCCACATACAAATAAAGGAGACTCTCGTCTCTTCAGTTTCGGGGAGCCTTCCCCCCGTATCAGTAATAACAAAATAATTTCGTACTAGTAACTTTTGTTACAAGGCAGCAGGTTCTTATTTTAATTTATTATTCGTACGTGACAATTCCTAAAAAATCCCGTAGCGGGAAGTATGCGGGCGGAATTGTATTTTAACGCTGCGCCGGCAAGAATACCCGCCAAGATCCCGCCCGGATCTTTTGTGGAATTCTCTTGTCGAGCATTTTCGTTGTAGATCCCGCCGTGACCTCCGCCAAGATTCCCCGGCAAGAAACTCGGCAGCATCTGACTAATCACACTGTGTTTGCTGGGGAATTAAAGTCACGCGAGGCCACGAGGTTTCCCATAGCTAGTTCCCTGCTAAAAATTTCGGATTCCGAAATTGGTCCGAATTTATCCGAAATCAATCCGATTAACGATTTTTTTCCGAAATATGTCCGATATAATCCGAAAACTGTACGAAAACAGTCAGAAATTTGTCTGATTATGTTCGGAGTCTGTCCGGACCAAAAATTTCGACTCCGGAAAGAGTCCGATTTGATCCGAAATTAGTCCGGAATTCAAAACCTGAAATTATTTTCGTTGAACTAAAAATGGAAAATAGTCCGGTCTAATTCGAAATTTATTCGAACGTAAACTTTCACTCCCGAAAGAGTCCGACTTGATCCGAAATTAGTTCGGAACTCAGTACCTGAAATTATTTTTGTTAAAGTAAAACCGGAAAATCGTCCGCTTAAATCCGATATCCTTCAGGTCAAAAACATCGACTCCGGAAATATTCCGATTCTATCCGAAATTAATATGCAGGTTTAAGTTTTCATTCGGTGAAATTAAAGTGAAAACGGAAAATCGTCCGATTAAATCCGAAATCTGTCCGGTCTGAAACATCAACTCCGGAAATAGTCCGATTCTATCCGAAATTAATCCGCAGGTTCAAGTTGTCATTCAGTGAAATTAAAGTGAAAACGGAAAATCGTCTGATTAAATCCGAAATCTGTCCGGTCTAAAACATCAACTCTGGCAATAGTCCGATTCTATCCGAGATTAATCCGCAGGTTTTAGTAGTGATTCGGTGAAATTAAGGTGAAAACGGAAAATCGTCCGCTAAAATCCGATATTCGTCCGGTCCAAAACATCGACTCCGGAAACAGTCCGATTCTATCCAAAATTTATCCGCAGGTTTAAGTTGAAATTTGGTGAAATTCAAGTGAAAACGGAAAATCGTTCAATTAAATCCGAAATCTGTCCGGTCTAAAACATCAACTCCGGAAATAGTCCGATTCTATCCGAAATTAATCCGCAGGTTTTAGTAGTCATACGGTGAAATTAAAGTGAAAACGGAAAATCGTCCGCTTAAATCCAATATTCGTCCGGTCCAAAACATCGACTCCGGAAACAGTCCGATTCTATTCAAAATTAATCCGCTGGTTTAAGTTGTAATTTAGTGAAATGCAAGTGAAATCGGAAAATCGTCCGCCTAAATCCGAAATTCATCCGGTCAAAAACATTGACTCTGGAAGCAGTCCGATTCCATCAAAAATGTATCCGCCGGTTTAAGTTGTAATTTGGTGAAATTCAAGTGAAAACGGAAAATACTACTGCATAGTAGGACGTATCGAAAAAATTTAATATTTTGGTTTCGTTTTTGGGTAGGGCATCAGAAAAAAACCACAAAAGCGATAATGAAACTTCGAAAACAAACCAAAATAATGAGAATTTCGATAAAGACGAGAATAGTAACACGGAAAATGATGATGAAACTAATGAGCTTTTGAACAAGGATGAGGATAATTATATGGTTCCGATAGAAAATGAATCTGTTCATAAAAGTGAATCTACTGCTCTCTTGGAAAGAAGTTGATGGGAATGATGATGGATTTGATGACGATGTGGAAGAAGGAGCAGTTGATCGGAATGTTGATAGAATTGACGATGATGTGGAAAAAAAGGAGTTTATGGGAATGATGATGGAATTGACGATGATGTGAAAGGAACAGTTGATGGGAATGATGATCGAATTGACGATGATGTGGAAGAAGGATCAGTGGATGGGAATGATAATAATGATTGATTCAAATAGTTTTATTTACTGTTCCCTAAACGGTATGCTATTATTGTACGCAATATTTCACTATTCAACATACTTCGTTCAAAAGTGTTCTAATTTTGTTCCTAAAAGTGCATTAAAAATGTAATCAAAAATGACTTCTCGTACAACTTTTTAACATCCTGTTTTCGCTCATTTATATCTAAATACTCTATAAGTGTATCGAATTTCATTTTTTTAGTTCAGTTTGCTATACCGGATAAGATTAGGGTGTATTTCGTTCGCGAATAAGTAGACAAATATCGGGCAAAGACGGATAAGATCTAAATTATTCGCATTCGTCAGAAAGGACAAATTTCGGATGTAACCGGATGAGATCCGGATTAATCGCATTCCTAAAAATCGTACAATTTCGGACTTAACCGGATTAATCGCATCCGCCAGACCGTACAAAACATGGACATGGCCGAACACGACCGGGCAAAAATCGGACTAATCGCATCCGCCAGACCATATAATACACGGTCATGACCGGACACAATCCGGATTCATCACATCCGACAAACCGTAAAAAACACGGACATGACCGGACAAAATTCGGATCGATCGCGTCATTCAGACCGTACAAAACACGGACTCGACCGGACGCAATCCGGATTTATCGGTCGTTTCTCACAAGCGCTAAAAATTTTCTTGGTTAGTATATAAGGACCGTTTCGACCAATATACTCAGCGTGCGATATTCTGCGTTAGCGAAGTGCGTTATATATGTAGTAGTGTTAAGTTAAGCTATAGAAATAGGTTTGTGTGCGTCAAATAAATGATGAATGTATTTATCGTGTGTAAACTGCTTATATAACCTTGTTATATAACGTTTAGGCGGTCCGTCAGACCGCATAATGAACGGACATGATCGGATACAATCCGGATTGTTCGAATCTGTCAGACCGTACAACTTTCGGATTCTACCGGACAATATACAGATTTATTATTTTTTTCGTTCTACTTTATCCGGAAAATTTTTAAATACACCGGATAGAATCCGGATGACGTCCCGGACACAATCCGGATTGATAGCATCCGTCAGACCGTACAAAATACGGACTCAACCGGATCTAACCCGGACTGATCGAATCCATCAGACCGTACAACTTTCGGATTCTACTGGATGATATTCGGATTAATTTCCGTGCTCCTTCGATCGGAAAAATTTCGGACAAATTCCGGATTCGGAAATTTGTCCGAAATTGTCCGAAACATGATCCGGTTTTTGTCCTCCGGATTCTATCCGGTCGTGTCCGCAATTTGTCCGGTCGAAGCTTCGACCTGACGAATTTCGAACACGACCCTTCTTCTTGTCGCACTCCAAAATTGAATCTCGAATATTTTAGTTGTCCCCTAAAATTGTTGCAACCCAAATTAGTTGATTTGTCCAATATTAGTGATATCCGATTTCGTGAAATCATGAAGTATAGAAAGGATAAAGAGATTAGTTCTTAAGGGGCCATTCACAAAATACGTGATACATTTTTCAGGAACTTCTGCCCCCCCCCCCTCCGCGTGATACTTTTTCCATTGTTCTTAACATGGATAATGATACATCGACAGACTCCCCCCACCCCTAAAAGTATCAAGTATTTTTTGAATGACCCGTAAGTCCACTCTCTGTACTTCGTGGATTTAAATTGTAACCTTTTCTGTCGAGATTATTTTTGTCTTAAAAATAGGAATAACATAAATATGTTAATCTAGAATATGGGGCTGGATTATAGTCCTAGTAGACCTATATTAATTCACGAAACCATAGGTACATTTATCAACCGGTTGTCAATATACAGGGGCCTGAAGTTTTTACTTTTTCAGGTGCTTTTTCACCTTCACGTTAGTGTAAATTCTTTTAAGATTTTCCGATTGTTCTTTTATTATAGTATTTTGGAAAACTCTTTTCATGTGCTCTAAGACTATCATAACAATTTTGTTTTAATGAATTTTTTTTTTAAATAAAAATAAAAATTGATTATTTTGGAAAAACCCTAATGTCAAAATTGTTTTTTCTTTTTTAAAAAATAGCTTTTTTACACTCTTCAAAGTCATACAGAGGAAAAGTGGGCTTACATTTAACTATCTTGAGATAATTTTGTGTGTGTATGTATATTATATAATCATAACGTAAAAATCTCAATTAGACTACGAAATAATTTCCAGTCCACTTTTTCTTCTGCATGACTATGAAACCTATAGTTTGGTGAATTAATATAGGTTCACTAGAACTATAATTCAGCCAAGTTTCAACCCGTTAAAAAAAAATAATTCTAGGTGGGAACACTGGACGTATTCTGCCCCATATAATCATCGAAATTGATAACTTTTTCGGACTTTTTTTGAAATTTATAACACCAATCGTAAGGATTTCTTTGAATAAATGGAAACTTAGATTATAGGTCACAGGGCACGATGAAATCACAACGACAGGCAGGGTTTCACTAAGAGCAACTACCATCTATGAAAATGACACTGGTTTCCAGAAGAACCGCGGTTAATCACAGCTTTGGCCACGTCTCACGACCGTGTGATAGATGTCCACAGAATACGACAAAATCACGACGACAGGTCGGCAAAACCCTCGTTTGTCTTGAAGACACGCAGGGACCCAAGGATCACAGGATTCTGTAAACAAGAGGACAATTATTTTAACCGAATATTTTAAGTACAGTTGCCACAGGTTCCTTCTGAAGTTCGATACCTCTCCTCCTTTTCCTTCTTCTTAACAGTGATGTTGTAGTCGGCTTCAGCCGAGAATTCGATCACGAAAATAATTCCTTTCTCGTTATCCTGAAGAACAATATCAGGCCTCGAGTGTGATAGTAAACCTGGATGGTATGTGTTCTAGGTAAATAGTGAATCTAGTTTTCCAAAGGGGCATCAATCTCTTTATGCACCTCACTATGTGTGGATGAACCTTCAAGCTATCCAACAGACAGATGATACATCTATGAGAGATTGCATCTACAGCTTTCCGGTAGTCAATCCAGGCCATCGACCAGCAGCACTGGTGAAACTTTTTAACGTTAAATGCGTTGACGGTATACTAAGGTGAAAATGACACCTTCCTGGTACGCGAAAATGAAACCCTATATGCCTGAATTAAGTCCAAATGATCTGAGAAAAGCAAAACTTAGCTCCTTCGACAAGGGCTGATCTTCTACATTTTTGGGTCAAAGGTATCGGCCGTCTGCTCCGCAGATTGGTAAAGGAATGCTCCTTTGCCAATCATCTTGTGTTTCCTGGCCATTCTTGGGAGAGGATTTCTTCCATTTGCGACGATGTGAGCTGTACTCAAGATAATTCAGTTATAAAGATATTGGAGATTAGAAGTCTGCGCGCTAATAGCACGTTTTTCGGTAGTCAATCCAGCAAGCGCGGATCCACGGTGGGGCGATCGCCCCCAACAAAGGTTCTTGAATTGCAAGTTTAACTCGTGTTTTTTTTTGGACAGCAAATATAACCCATACACGCAGCTATTACAAAGTAGCCCCTTCATAACTTTTCGAATCGCCCCCACAAATTCAGTTTCTTGATCCGCCCTTGCAATCCAGGGCATAAGTGGGCATTGTTAGTGGACAGCTGCGTCTTTGCAGACGCACCTGTCAATTAGGAGGTTCAATTGGCAGGCGTATTCAGACAAGTTATTGGCCTGTAGTTCTCTGAGTTAGACAAGTTGCCTTTCTTCGGTAGAAGTACAGTGTGTCCTAACACCAGCCACTGCGGGATGGGCGTATTGCGACTTTAAATACGAGGTGAAGATGCGGGTGAGATGTTGGTGTGTAGACCTAAACTTCTCCCAACAAAAGTTCTTAATACCTTCTGGTCCTGCAGCGAAAAAGTTCTTCGTGCCCCTGAGTGCTTTCTTCACCTCTTTGGCAATAATTGATGGACATTCCTCAGCGGACGTTATGAGGTTGTTACTAAGCCCTTTGAAGCCTATGATATTCTCGGTCTCTCCAAAAAGTATCTACCTCATCGGGTTTGTGTGGGGTTTTGACAGAAACAGGCGAGAAACTGTTGATTCTCCCTGGCCCACCCCTCCCTCTTCTGTATTCTCTTCCTTGCGTTAGATAACACTCGTGTTTTGCCAACAATGTACTGTTTGAGTGTAAGCTTTGACTTGTTCAGTGTGCGATGGTAGATCCTCAGTTCGTGAGCAAACTTTCGGACCCTTTTCGTAAACGGCCTACCTATATAATTTAAAAAAAAAGTTAAACAACCACCACAGGGTCGCACTAAGAGCAACTGCCATCCAACAAAATGTCAATAGTCCCCAGTAGCACCGCGGTAAATCACACCTATGACCACGTCTCACAACCGTGAGATGGGTGGTCATAGGCAACGACAAAATCACAACGACAGGCCGGCGAAACCCTCGTGTGTTTCGAGGACACGAAGCGACCCAAGGATGACAGCTTTCTGCATCCATCTCGCAAGTGCCTTGGCATATTTTTGACACGCGGGTATGGCTTTAAGGTTACGAACCAGTGATAGTTTCGCAACTCCGAGAGCACCTATCACAAGGACAATTACTTGTACCGAATATTTTGGGTACAGTCGTTGTAGCTCACTTTTAAGGTCTTGATACCTCTCCTCTTTTTCTTTCTCCTTTGCAGTGATATTGTATTCGGACGGAGCCGAGAATTCGATCACGAATATAGTTCGTTTCTCGAAGTCTTGGAGGACAATGTCAGGCCTCGAGTGCGCAACGGAGACTGCTGCCCGAAAATCGTAGTTCCAGAAAATTTGGCACTTCTCGCTTCGGACAATCGACTCTATCTCTATCTCCCTTGGAGCATTCGGCAGGGCAGGGTCGCGGCCAACACCGTAAGAGCGACAAAGATGGTAATAAAGCACTCTTAGGGCCGCATTATGTCTATAGATATACGTCGTTCCCGCGTGGGTCGGACACCCTGATAGTATGTGTTCTAGGTACTCAGCGTGTTCATGACACGCTCTGCACCTATCACTGGGAACTTCTTGACATAAAATGCGCTCACGGTATGCTAAGGTGGAAATGACACCGTCCTGGCATGCGAAAATAAAACCCTCTGTACCTGAATTAAGCCCTGATGATTTGAGGAAAGCAAAAGTTTGCTCCTTCGACAAGGACTGTTTTTCTACATTTCTGTGAAAGTTTCCGTGCATTTTCTTGTCGAGTAGCTCTTGGTGAAAATTTTCAACCTCTGCTTTCTTCACTTTGGTTTTTAGAAGTGAAGCATCTAGATGAAGTAATGCACTTTCCTCACTTCTGTTGTTAAAATTCAGGCCAAGGGTCTCGGCCGCTTGCTCCGCGGCTTTGTAAAGGAACGCTCCTTCGCCAATCATCTCGTGGTTCCTGACCATCTTTAGGAGAGGATCTCTGCCATTCGCAACGATGTAAGCTGTACTTAGAACAATCCGGTTATGAAGACACTGGAGATTCAGAAGTCCGCGTCCGCCTTGACGGCGTGAAATATATAATCGCGGAACTGAGGAATTTATATGCAAGCTTTTATGTATATGCATGATCTTACGTGTAATGACATCAAGGGCCTTAAGCTCGTTCTTCGTCCATTGAACTACCCCAAACGAGTAGAGTAGAACCGGGACGGCAAGCATGTTAGTCGCAGATACCTTGTTCAACGCCGACAGATTGGAAGACAAAATCTGTCGAAGAAGATGCTTGTATCTGCTTCGGAGAGACTCTTTCACTGATGTTACGTCCTGAATGCGGTTTTGAGGCACGCCCAGGTATGTATAGGTCTCTCCAGTATTAAGATGTCTGATAACACTTATATCCACAAGCTCAGGGTCCTTGGGAACGGCAGTAATCTTTCCTTTCTTCAGATAAATTTTGGCACACTTGTCCAAGCCAAAGTCCATCCCAATCTCTCATGTGTAGTTCTTGACAATATTTATAGCAGTTTGTAGTTTGCTTCTACCAGAGGCATAGATCTTCAGGTCATCCATATAAAATACATGAGTGACCTTATGCTCGCGCTGATTAGTGTCACCACAGAGGTATCCAGGAGAATTTCGTAGTGCGAGAGATAGAGGCAAAAGTGAGATGCAAAAAAGCAAAGGGCTCATGGTATCACCTTGAAAGACGCCCCTCTGGAAGGTGATGTTGTTCGTTGTCACACGATAATTTCTAGATGAGATAGTAAATCTAGTTTTCCAAAGAGGCATCAATCTCTCTATGCATCTAACTATGTGTGGATGTACCTTCAAGCTTTCCAACAGACATATGATAAGTCTATGAGAGGTTGAATCGAAAGCTTTCCGGTAGTCAATCCAGGCCATTGACAGGACGCGCTGATGGGCTGCAGCGTCTTTACAAAAACACCGGTCAATTAGCAGGTTCTCTCGACAGCCTTCTACACCTTTTTTCGAGCCACGTTATTCGTACATCTCTGCCATACAGGCTCAATTCGTCGAACAATCCTGTTGTTGAGGACAGCTGTAAAGATCTTATACAGCGTGTTCAAACAAGTTATTGGCCTGTAATTCTCTGGGTTGGACAAGTTGCCTTTTTTTGGCAGGAGTATAGTGCGTCCTAACACCAGCCACTGCGGAATGGGCGTCTCCGACTTTAAATATGAGGTGAATATGCGGGCCAAATGTTGGTGTGTAAAAGTAAACTTCTTCCACCAAAAGTTCTTGATACGATCTGGTCCAGCAGCGGAAAAGTTCTTCGTGCCTCTAAGTGCTTTTTTCACCTCTTCGGGAGTGATTGATGGACGTTCCTCCTCAGATTTTATGAGGTTGTTGCAAAACTCCTTAAAGCGGATGATATTTTCAGTATCTTCTTTCAACTCTAGTGTTTTCGCGATCTTGTACACCTCTCTCCAAAAAGTCTCTACCTCCTTGGGCTTGGGTGGCTTTTTAACAACAACAGGTGGATCGCTGAAGAGGCGCGATGGGTCAGCGAGAAAGTGTTGATTCTCCCTGATCCATCTCTCCCTCTTCTGTATTCTCCTCCTTGCGTCAGGTAACAGCTGTATTTTGTCAACAATATGCTGCTTGATTGTCAGCAGCTTTGACTTGTTTAGTGTGTGATTCAAGATCCTTAGTTCTTGGGCGAACTTTCGAACCCTTTCCGTAAACGGTCTACCAGATGTTATGTAGTCAATCACACATTGAACACGGGACGCATTCTGTCTTGCCCATCCAATCTTCTTGTTCAGTTGATGCAAGCGTCTTTTGGTCTTTTGAACCATCGTTGGTTTCAGCCTTCGATTTGAATCAGCCAAAGTTCTCGCAGCACCATAAACTGAGCAATTGATGGTCCAGAGGTCAGACTCTTGCGAGATATCTCCACGAAGGAAGGCATCGATTTCAGCCAGATCTTGGGGCTTAGGAGGAACCTGCATGTTAATGCTCCTTCTAGTAATGAAATTGCGATCGTCTCTCAGAAGGTGCCTGCTTTCTGCGGTTGGTCTCAATGTCGCTTCCTCATCTTCGTCTGCAGCTTGATAAAGCAGCGGTTGGGGAAGCGCTCCGCGTACATATCCATTTTTCCGGAGGTAGTCGGCTGGATTTCGCAAAGTACTTGCAAGATTAATTTTTAATCATTCCAACATGAGAGTGATTTCATTAATTGACGTATGGTTTTTGACCAGCGAAATATAGCGGAGCAAGAGAGATTTTTTTCACAACTTATAAAATTAATAATCAATATTAAAAAAATATTGATTTTAGACCATGTAGGCAAAAAACATTAACATCATATTATTTACTATATTTCGCTCATCAAAAACCATAACATTAATCAATAAAATCACTCTCATGTTGGAATGATTAAAAATTAATCTTGCAAGTACATTGAGTGACGTCGACATTCAACTTGTAGGAGTTGTGAAGAAAATCTTCTCGTCTCTCCGTATCTTAGTTGGTTAGAGCATCAGATTGGAAATCTGAAAGACCTGGAGTTCGAATCCCAGCGGAGCTAGAGAGATTTTTTTTTACAACTTATAAAATTAATAATCAATATTCAAAAAATATTGACTTTAGATCATGTAGACAAAAAACATTTTTACATCATATTATTTACTATATTTCGCAGGTCCAAAACCATAACATCTATTATTAATATTTATTATTGTTTACTCAAAGATGTTAATATTGTAAGTATAACATGACGCAGAATTAAATATTCTTTCTAAAGCTCTCTTATAAATTATGTCCTCATACTTCTGCACGGTATTTAAAGGATTCAAAATTTGAATATCATCCATCTAGTTGCATTAGATCGTAAGCTATACCATTTTAAAAAATGTCTTCAGTTATCTTTACTAATGTTTTTTTTTGCCTTACAAAAAGTTATACAAATTAATTTTGTACGTACATTGGGTTTCTTGCCTCTGCAAAGAGTAATTTTTGTCGCTTCAGACCTAATGCAACTAGATGGACAATAATATATAATTATATTGCTGCAGTTTCACTCATAATCATCGTCTCAATTTGCTCCGGCATCTTCTACGATCTCTTTTTCCTTTTCGCTCTCAGTTGCCTCAGGTTGATTTTCCTCGACCTCTGAAGTTTCAGGTTGCCTGCTTGGCTTTCTATAGGCCGAAGAACCTCCTGGATTTCAGTTTTGTACTTCGTAGCGCTAACCGGCCCAGGCAGACTAGTTGATCGGTCATTACAACCTTTGTTCAAAATATGTCTTTATGGCTTGAAAATTCAACATTTTGGTTGAAAAATAAACTATTTTCTTGAAAAGTCGTCTTTTTGGATGAATTCAATGGTTTTTCTTATTTTAAATTAAAATCGTTTTTGGTTATAATATCAACTATTGCATTTTTCGTTGAGGATTCATCATTTTTGGTTAGAAAAATTTAACGACTTGGTTAAAAATTGAAAATTTGTCTTCTTGGCTTCAAAGTTCAACTATCTGCTTGAAATTTCTGGTTGAAATTGAACTTTTCCGTTGGAATTAATGAACTCAATTAATATTAAAATTAACAAATTTATTTATTTATTAATCAATTTTTAATTAATCAATTAATTAATTAAAATTAATAAATTAAAATTATTAAATTCAAAATTCAGCTGCCTTGTAGAAAATTAGTCTGTTTGGCTTGAAAAGTTCAAAATTTTAATGAAAAATAAACTGTTTTGTTGAAAAATCGTCCTTTTGGTTGAAAGCTCAACTACTCTGTTAAAATTTTATTTTTTGGTTAAAGATTCATAATTTCAGTTGCGAATTCGACTTTTTTGATAGAAAAATAATATTCTTGGTTAAAAATTCACCCGTTTGGTTAAAAGTTCATCATTTTAGTTAAAAATTAATCTTTTTGGTTGGCAATGTTCAATAATTTGATTGAAAAATAAACTGCGTTATTGAAAAGTTTCAAGACACGACATTATAGATCCATCAAACTTTAAAAAAACTTATTAATAATGTAGAAATTCAAATTTTGTAGTAAATTTGGCACTTTCGAGTAAGGAAAATTAGAAAGTAACAACAATAAAATGAATAGTTCCTATAAAGAATGTAGAAAAAGGACTTTCATTGTAAGTGAGGTTATGTGAATTGTGTGAGGTTATTTTTGTAAATATAATAAATATTTTACTTGCCGCCAGAGATTACTTGAAGTTTCATCGCGTGCGGAAGGTACCTACTGCACGATTTTAATTGTCTTGAACGAAATGAAAATATTAAATTGCATGCATATATGCAGACGCTGAAAAACAAACATGCAGGATCAAGGAAGGGGAGACACTGCACCGCCGAAAACACCAATTTCGCGTGAAAGTTCGAAAACAAACCTGCGTATGAAACTTATAACTTACAAAAGAAAATAAAACTCCTAAGAAGCGATCAAGAATCGGAGTTGAGATCCCGTGTTCTCGTCAAAAACTTCGAAATGTCACTTGAGTTAACTCGAGAAAATATACGAAACGGGACGACAAGTCGATGACAGGCATGGCGCTTCTGCTGATTACCGTTCGACTGACGGTCTGACGGCGGATGCGCCATATATTATTCAATGACTGCGTGCGGTTTTTAAATGCAGCTTTCTTATTTCCACTTGAAAATAGTACAAAATAAATGAAACTCTATTAAAAATTAAAGATGCATTGTTTAAATTTCTTTACAGATTTTCTAAACATCAATTTTAAATTAGATTTTAAACTTTAATTTCATATTAAACCTAAAATTGAAAGTAAAAATTGAAGTAATGAAAATGATAAGTATTTCAAGTTGAAAATACATTGAAAATGCATTGCACATTGAAATTTTACAATAATGTATTCCATAATTCTTACTAATTTCCTAATTCATTTTTACGATAAAATCAAGAATGTTTTAATTTTAGTAAATAAACAATTTTGTCAATATTAATTTAATTCAATTTTTGATTATATTAATTATTGATTCTTTTTTATTTAATGCTGTATTAATAGTTTACATTATTATTATTGCAAATAATGATAAATAATAATAATGAATAGTTAATTTCAATGATTCAATTACAGTTTCAATTAATTAATTAAAATAATTCATTATTAACTTTTAGTAATTATTGTTATTTATTATTATTCAATAATTATTGTTTATTAATTTTATTAATTCAGAGTTAAAGTTAATTAATTGATGAATGATAATAGTAAATTGTTGCACATTATACAAATCACACAAACTACATACATTACATTTATATACATTATTATTATTATTTTTTTCAAACTTGTTCTCGGGTGAACCCGGTTTTTCATCATTGCCATGGACTTAGTCAAGTGACTAGTGATGACATGAGGATATTACAAGGTAATTTAATACGATGTCTGAAATCTTTTGCGATGATGTTGTAGGTATAAAATTAGAAGCATGGTGTAGTTTGGAGTTCGTATTTTACCGCTGTTATCCACACACAGCGGCCTACGAAGCCTACAAAGTGGGACGCATGTGTAATGTCGTCCCTAAATGGATGTAGCAGTTCTGTAACGCTATTACAGAACCATGTTCTGTCAGAGATTTGTAACAATTCTGAAACAGCGTTATATGTCAAAAAATATTTTTAGAACAATTAAGGAAAAGGGTTACAAAGTAACCATGTTCTGTAATAGTGCCGTAACACATGTGCAACAGTGTTATGCTGTAGATGTGTTCTGTGATCGTTCTGTAACAATTCCGTAACAGCGTCATATGTCAAAAAATATTTTTTAGAACAATTTATGAACAGTGTTATAAAGCAAAATTGTTCTGTTATAGTTCCGTAACGAATATGTAACAGTGTTACGATGTAAATTTCTTATGTTATCGGTCCGTCACAATTCCATAACGGTGTTACAACTTTTTTTCATTGGTGTAACCCCAGATAACAATGTGCGCGCACAATGATGGCGTATTGACTCGCACGCGTGCGGATTATCCCGCACGCCGCCCCATCACCCGAGCAGACATATGCGTCCTCAATTGCGACGCATATCGCTCGCACGTGTGAAGGTCGCACGCATGACGGTGATATGCGAGTTTCAAAATTCATCGGGCGATTTGTCAAGCTGGGCTTAGAGGGCAGCACCGTAAGTGGCGATATACCTTGTACGCAGGCACAAGGCATTATCTACAGTTTCCTTAGTTTTTTGTTATTTGGAAAGCGATTTGCTTCTTTATTTTTACACCCCATTGCCGCATGCACACCTGGCATTTCGAAAATAGTGCTTTAAGCTAACACCTCAACGCTGCGTTAGGAAGGACTGATATAATTCGAATAGCAGACGTTACCACCGTTGGAACCGTCATCTCGTGTATCTCCACGCGCACTAGGCACCCTAGCAGCCACAAGTGTCAGTCGCCGCCCCCATAATACACCCATAATACACCGCAGACCCAGAGAAAAAGACGCCGAAAACTGGAAAACACACGAGCGCGGTAGCGTGCTGACATCGTCATTGCAACACTTAATCGCGCTTTTTAAATTTCTTATCTCATCTTGAAAATATTAAAATCATTAAAACTGATGAAAATTCAATTACAAATTACTGCTTAATTAAAGTATTGAAAAAAGTGTTAAAAATGGGAAAATCTGAACTAAAATCCCACGTAATCTTGTGCAATATATTGTGATATTAAGAAATTTAAATTAAAAATAAAGTTTTAAATTACAGTTTTGAAATAAATAAAATACATGCAAGATCGCGAAGTCAATGGGAGTTGTAGTCAGAAAAAGAATTTGGAACTTTTTCAAATTTTGCTCCGTGACAAAGGAGCCTATCTCGGATTTAACTAGGATCTAATTAGATCATTATTATGGAATTATTTATTATCTACAGGATGAACGCACGCATGCGTCGCAGACAGGCTGTCATACGCAGTCATACGTGAAGTACGTCGTGATGGCGATATGAGACGCATTACGCACGCACTCTACCTACCCATCACAGCATTGCGACAGGTGATGGCGGCATGCGTGCTTTATGACTCGCACAGCGTGCCTCGCACCCATGCGAGTACTGTGCGTCGCGCGATTGTTATCTGGGATATAATCGCACGCTTAAACCCGATAAAAAAAGCACTCGTGGGGGATGCAAACTCTATCGAAGTTACCAAACCCGTATGTACCTGGCCGAAGCCTTAGCCAATTGCGCTATCGAACTGCTGGAACGTTCGGGACAAGATCTCAGCCATGCTTTGTTGCTGAAAAAGCCCGGGTCATCTAAGAAATATATTCATTATTTTTTTATTTTAGACATATTAGGAGAGGGTGGGTTTAAAAAATTGTAAGGTGTAAATTCAGAAACAAAATGTTACAAAATAAAATATTTCTTTCTCGGTTGGCCCGACTTTGAGCGATAGTTGTCCCTATTGTCGGCGTATTCTTATCCAGTTCCAGTAACTGACTAGTATATCACTCTGTGATATCCTAGTTACATTACAGAATTTCAGAACTGCTAAGTATCCTTACACTAACAGCGTTACAGAACAGTGTGACCTTTATGTTCCATTTCTGTAACAGGTGTGGCATTCTAGAGATGTAGCAATTCTATCATTCTGTGATATACCAGTTACATTATCGAATTCCCAGAACTGTTACGTATCCTCACAGTAACAGCGTTACAGAACAGTGTGACATTTATGTTTCATTTCTGTAACACGTGTGACATTCTAGTAACATAAAAGTTCTATCACTCTGTGATATATCAGTTACATTACATAATACCAAAACTGTTACGTATACTTATAGTAACAGTGTTACAGAACAGTGTCACCTTAATGTTCCGTGTCTGTAACAGGTGTGACATTCTAATGACGTAATAGTTCTGTCAATTTGTTCTATATGAGTTACATTACAGAATCCCAGAACTCTTACATATCCTTAAAGTAACAGCCTTACAGAACAGTGTGACGTTTATGTTCCATTTCTGTAACACGTGTGACATTCTAGTGGTGTAGCAATTCTATCATTCTGTGATATACCAGTTACATTACCGAATTACTGAACTGTTACGTATCCTTACAGTAACAGCGTTACAAAACAGTGTGATATTCATGTTCCATTTCTGTAACACGTGTGACATTCTAGTGACATAACATTTCTATCACTCTGTGATATATTAGTTACATTACAGAATACCAAAACTGTTACGTATCCTTATAGTAACAGTGTTACAGAACAGTGTCACCTTAATGTTCCGTGTCTGTAACAGGTGTGACATTCTAATGACGTAATAGTTCTGCCAATCTGTTCTATATGAGTTACATTACAGAATTCCAGAACTCTTAAATATCCTTAAAGTAACAGCCTTACAGAACAGTGTGACGTTTATGTTCCATTTCTGTAACACGTGTGACATTCTAGTGGTGTAGCAATTCTATCATTCTGTGATATACCAGTTACATTACAGAATACCAAAACTGTTACCTGTCCTTATAGTAACAGTGTTACAGAACCGTATCACCTTTATGTTCCGTCTCTGTAACAGGTGTGACATTTTAATGACGTAATAGTTCTGTCACTCTGTTCTATATGAGTTACATTACAGAATGCCAGAACTCTTACATATCCTTAAAGTAACAGCCTAACAGAATAGTGTGACCTTTATGTTCTGTAATTGTTATGGCATACAATTGTAACAATGTTATGTATAAATGTGATCTTTTTTTTATGTAACATTCACAGAACGTGTCCGCTGGGATGCCTCGCACCTACGTGCCCCTCACAAAATGCTAGTCTGGGGATGGACGAACCCTTTCCCTAGATGCTCGTGGGAACAACAATGACACCATCAAACCACCAAAACGTTCTCGACGCGGTTCAAAACAATCGGATGCTCAGGGCACTCGACAATGGGCCGGCAAACAGTACTGTTCACCCTAGAGTTCAGTGTGCATAAAATAATTTAGATGAAAACACGATGACGAGCCGGTGAAACGCTCACATTGAATGGAAGAATCGACTCAATGATGACTTGCTGGACTGCTACTATTCCAACATTATCCTTGTCCACGAAGGCTTCTTGGCGCATATGCACACTCTGTGTTACCAGCAACACCCAGAACTTCAACACATTTCGCATTAGTCTTTGCGAAAACAAGCTGCCTACCTCTCGAAAACTGAATATGTACGCAGAGCGCTTCTCCAACCCCTGTATGAACAAGCCGCAGACGAAGAGGAGAAAGCGACATCAAGACCAACCGAGCAAAGCAGGCACCCCCTGGCAGATGATAGCGATTTCAGGTCAAGGAGGAACATTACATCCAGGTTCCTCCTAAGCCTCAAGATCTGGCTGAAATGGATGCCTCCCTTCGTGAGAATATCTCGTAGGAGTCCAGCCTCTGGACCATCAGTTTTTCACATTATGGTGAGAAAGTCATAAGATGATGCTGCGATTCAAATAGAAGGCGAAAACTGACGATGGATCAAAAGACCAAAAGACGCAAGAAGGAGGATACAGAAGAGGAAAGGATGGGTCAGGTAGTATCAACAAATTCTCGCTGACCCATCGCGCCTCTTCATTGATCTACCTGTTTCTGTCAAAAATCTATTTAAGCTCGACGAGGCAAAGACTTTTTGGAGACAGATATGCACGATCCCGAAAATACTACGGGTTAGGTAGTACATACGGGTTAGGTAGTTTAGGTAGGGTTTGATTCCCTCGCGAGTGCGATTTTTCAACGGGTTTAAGCGTGCGATTATATGTATAGGGGACCGTGCGTGAAATTGTGTTATTTAAAATATAAACTCAGTGCAAGAATAATACAAAAAACATTTTTGTTTACATATCCTTGCAACACTGTCACGAAATTGTAACAGTCCATGCAAAAACGTTGTAACACCGTTATGGAATTGTTACGGACCGATTGCAGAAGAAATTTACATCCATTTACATCCAATTAGGGACGACATTATTCGTCCCTGGTCTAACTGTGTTCTGAACCAGTTACAGAACATGGTCATTTCTGTTCTAGAACTGTTACATCACAGTTATATAACAGTGTCCGCTGGGATATGCGTCGCATATTAACTATTAATTATTATCATTTGCAATCATAATAATAATGTAAAATATTAACACAGCATTAAATTTAAAAAAATATTAATAACTATTATAATTAAAATTGAATTAAATTAATATTGGCAAGATTGTTTATTTAAAAAAATTAAAACGTTCTTGATTTTATCGTAAAAATGAATTAGAAAATTAGTAAGAATTATGGAATACATGATTGTAAAATTTCAATGTGCAATGCATTTTATTTATTTTAAGACTTTTTTTTTAACTTTAACCGACTATACAAAATTTTCATTTTTTCTTGAAATAATATTTCAATCTTTTCTAATTAGAAATTGAAATTATTTGAAATTAAAAAAATGAAATTGTTGGTATAATTTCAACTTGAAATATTTTTTATTCTCATTACTTCAATTTGTACTTTGAATTTTATGTTCAATATCAAATTGAAGTTCAAAATCTAATTTAAAATTGATGTTTAGAAAATCTGTTAAGAAATTTAAACGATTCATCTTTAATATTTAATAGAATTGTATTTATTTTGTACTATTTTCAAGTAGAAATAAGAAAGCTGCATTTAAAAACCGCGCGCTGTCGTTAGATAATATATGTCGCATCGACCGTCGGTCCAACGGTAATCGCTAGAAGCTAAAGAAGTTTCTTACAATTCGACAGGTGTTTAATAAAACCACTTTCAGAACTGCTACCAGTACCCCACTGACTCCTAAATTGTCAAGGTGTTTAGTGCATTATGCGTGCACATTGCCTATAACCGAAATCGCAATAGTATAAATAGAAATGCATGTGTCGCATTACTCCATAATGTCTTTACTTCACGTCTTAGCTCGATATATGTACTTTTGGATCTTGGTGGTAAAGGTTGCCTGCAAGTTGCGGTTAAGTGTACAACCAATGTTTAAGATGTAGACTCTTCCGCCTATTTTCTCACGTATCACGATGTCTTTGCATATATTTTCTCTAAGCCATTACGCGACAACCATTAATAATGTGATTGATGAATTCGTTGGTATCCCCATAAAATCGGCACCTGCCAACCACGTTTTGATGTAGCACGTGCTGCGATAATATCTGGTGCTGATAATCTTGTCCTGAATCGTAATGACGAAAACTTTTGTTTCTGGAAACAGGACGCCCTTTTTCAGCCAGATATTTGCTGCCTCACTATCCACTTCATGTTGATCTAACGTTTTGGAGTGCTCGCCGTGGATAGCTTTTTTCTCCATAGTGGAAAAATTCAAGGACGTGTAATCAAGATCCGCTTTACAGATGGTGCTGTGAAGCGCAACATCTCGCTTGCTGTTGAAATTGTCTCGCAACTGTATAACTTGCGACTTATCTAGTTTCTTGACATCTACATCGCCTCTAACCCCTCTATGTCATGGTAGAACTACCCTTTCAATCGCCGAATTACTGTGGTGCATTCATGGATGGCATAGGTGTTGATTGCCCTGATTTTATTGGCCGAGTTGAGAAAACTATTCAGAACAAATCTCAGTCTTGTAGTGAAGGCAGTCATTAGGCTTTTCTTAACTATTGTATGCTGAATACTTCAAGATTGAAGAATACTCAGACATTTAAAACACACACCATCAGCCATTGGCTCGGTGTCATAATTCTCCTCCGATTAGGTGCATTGTTCTACATTTATCCAATCTGAACTCTATATGGATATCATTTCAAAACTGCTTTGTGTCATCGATCACATGCTGCAGTTTCTAGTTTGAACTAGCGCATATCTTCAGGTCATCCATGTATAGAAGATAGGTTAGTTGATGACCATCCTCATTATCATGTATTTTGAACCCATGAGACATGCTATTTCGTGGTTTTCTCAAGTAGAACAAGCCGGCAGCAGACGAAGAGAGGCGACATTGAGACCAACCGCGGGTAGCCATTTAGTAGACAAATATTGATGCTTTAGTACCAGGAGAAACATCAACATCCATATTTCTCTCAAGCCCAAAGATCTGGCTCAACTGGATGACGAGCTTCGCGGAGATTTGTCCAAGGCGCCCGACCTATGGAAAATCAGTTGTAGTGTATATAATGCAGCGAGAACTTTGGCATCCACTGAATGAAGCTGCATTATACATAAATAGCTTCAAAAAGTTGTGCAGTGCTCTCATAATACCTGAGAAGGATTGCCCACCTATCGCTACCGGAGAGGTGAAAAAAGTATTAAGAGGCATGAAGAACTATTCCACTGCGGGACCAGATGCCCGGGTAAAAATATTTGGTCTTGATTTTGCTTCAATGTTTTCCATATGTCTTCAAGACCATGATGTCTGGTTCCGCCTCACTAGCTAGACATTGGAGATATACAGACTTCTCTTGCATTTATGGCTGTAGCTCTGCCAAGACAAGACCAGGTAGACTTGTCTTAAGACAAGAAATGTTACTCTTGATAAATATACCAAATCGCTCTTAATGAAAATTATATTACCAATTTGTGGCTTTAACATTTTCCAGGGTCAAAATTACATGCATTTTAGGCCCTAGACCCCACGTCAACCCAAAGGCTCTCCTGCACATCCTAAAAGTCATGACAAACTTACTGAATTGGGTCTCCAGGTACTTTGCACAGTTCAGTTTGCTATCTAGGATTACTCCTAGATATTTAACCGAATCTGAAAACGTCAGTATCGCGCCACAGAATACAGGAGCGTCAACTTTCAGCACTTTATAATTTCTTGTTAAAATAACCAGGCTGGTCTTTTCCAGATTTACCGAGAGCCCTGGGGTATCGCACCAGAGCTTTACGATGCGCAGCGCCAACCTTGTAAGACTTATCAACGTTTCCAGATGAGCTCCCCAGACTAGGATTACGAAGTCATCCCCATAGCCCTGAGTATAATACCCCTCTTTATTTAGCCTTCGAAGGACGCCTTCCGCTACAATGCGCCACAGTAGGAGCCATAGGATACCTCCCTGTGGGCAACCCTATGGCGCTATTCCCCTTACTAGACCTTCGGCCCATCTGGTTTCGAGTCTCCTCCGGCGTAACATGCTTCCTATCCAGCATACTAGCTGTTCTGGCACGCCACAGCTCAAAGCCTCTGGACTGTTCACATCTGGACGAGTATTCCTGAAAGCACCCTCTATATCCAAGAAAGTGCCCACAGCATACCCCTTTTGTTCCAGCTGCTGCTCCAATTTTGCCACGAAAGCACGAAGCGCAGTTTCTACCGAACAGCCTGCCTCAAAAGCATGCTGTTCTCTGTGCAGTGGGGAGGCCAAAAGCACCTCATCCCTAATATATTTCTCAACCAGCTTCTCCAAATTCTTCAGGATAAAAGACGTTAGGCTGATCGGTCGGAAATCTTTTGCAGCAGTGTAACCCTCCTTCCCAGGTTTGGGAATAAAGGCCACTCTACCATGCTTCCATGCTGGTGGCACGTGTTTAAGGGCAACGTTTGCCTTAAATAATTTCGTCAGTGGAGAAACGACGAGATCCATGCCTTATTGTGAAAGCACTGGAAAAATGGGCGGCGAAATTCCAGTCGGCTCTCTCCATCTCTTGGCCTCAGTCTTCCTTCTTTTGGTCGGTTCGGATTCGCTGAAAACCCGGGAAGTGAACTTCCATCAGGTGTTACAGCGATTCGTCTTCATCTTCGGCAAACTCGCCATTATCGAGCATTATCAGCCCGAGGGGAGCTTCCGGATTTTTCGCCAGGATCTTTTGGAGCTTCGCTGTTTCCGGAATATCTTTCAATTCCTCGCAGAAGCCCCTCCAATCCTCCTGTTTATATTTTCTTATATTTTTATTGTATTAGTACTGGGCGGTCTTATAGATGTCCTAGTCTGAAGGCAATTTAGTTCGATTTGCTGTGTTGAACAACATTCTTGTCTTTTTACGGAGTCTCTCCAGGTGGGTATTCCACCATTATGCTCCTTTCCTAGACTTAATTGTCCTTGTAGGGCCATTGTTCCGAATGATGTAGTCAGAGCCCTTCGCTCTAACTCATCAATGGTACTATAGCTTGTAAGGAATTCCGCAAGCCTCCCTTTAAGTTCCTTTTTATATGACTCCCAAAGTGTATTTCTGGGGGTTCTGATCTTTAAGACCACCGGTTTTTCTAGGGGTTTTCAAGAACCTTACTCCTGTTTTTAGTCTGGAATGTTGGAGTATCACCCCGATTCAAAATCTCCAGCTCAGTGCCCGCTAGGTATTCGATTAAATCTCTCCCTATGTCATTGATGTTTGTGCTTCCCCACACCGTATGGTGGGAGTTTTCATCACAGCCCAACAGCAGAGGAATCCTGTTCTCCTGGCAGTGCGGAATTAGAGTCTCCACCTCTCTAGGAGGCAAGGGGGTTTCTCGGCATCGCTCGGAAAATCAGCCGAGGCAATAACCACCTCTATTCTTTCTCCGGTTCTGCCCCTGAGTCACACCTTAATAACGGTGAGATCTCTGGAGCAGAGCTTAGGCACAAAGATCGCATCCATACCCTTGACGGCTATGCACGCCCTAGGCGTTGTTTCACGTGGCCCCTTATATATCGTGCCACACACTGACAAGCCACTGATCCTTTCCCTGTATAACCAGGGTTCTTGGATTAAGGCAATTTCTGCCTGCGCCACTGACATGCGCCTGGTTGGAACCGCCAAGGCGCCTTTTCAGTGGTGCAGATTAATCTGCATCATGGGGATTCCCCTCCCAGCCATTGAATGGCTAATTCGGGGCCCTTCCAGGCGCTTCTGGAGTCCTTCTTCCTCTTGCCTATAGCATAAGCCTGAGGAGTTGCTCCAGGTAAAGTTTCCGCAGCCAGTGTCCCCTATGGGGTGCCTTGGCTGCTGTTTGCAAGGAGCGCTTTGTGGTCTCTCTTTTTTTTTGTGCTCCGCTACGATGCCCCTTCCTTACGTAGAGTTCCGTTAGTTGAACTTCTACGGTGTCGACAAGATTGTCTCCACCATTATCAAAAGTTCGCACCGCCTTTGGTGGATTGCCGCCTATGGTGCCTTCCACTTTTGGCTGTGGGTTAGAAGAGGGTCCCGGAAAGGGCCCCTTATTGTTTTTGGTTTATATTGTTTCGTGGTTCGTTGATTTTGATCCCACGAGAAGCTAGGGAAATAAGAAACACTTCCCGGAGAGCCCCGCTTGCAGGGTGCGGGTCTGCATACTATGGGATTCAACTTGGTGTCCCAAAGTCTGCGTTAAGAGTCCTTCTTTGAGATCTCGGCCTGTCCGCCTCTACTAAGGTGGACAGGCCGGGGTGTTCTAGGATTTGTTAACCCTGGTGCCATTCAACTCCTGACACGTGTAAGTCTTGATAAATATGCCGAATTGCTATTAAAGAAAATTATATTACCAAATTGTGGCTTTAAAATTTGCCAGGGTCAAAATTACAAAAGTTTTCGTTTATGAATTTTATTGTCCATTATACTTCGACCTCTATAAACTATGGACCCGACCGGCAGGGCCTGCCATTTCCAGTAATCAGGTAGCTAGGTTAGGACCAAACACTTGACATCTGCTGAGGATTAAAATTTTAGAACCGATAAAACTTGTGATTTTGTAATAACTAATTTTTAAATAAGAAATTCGAAACCTATCTGTCTCAAAAACTGCAGGCATATACAAATTTCCCATAAAAAGATTGAAACTGTCATTTTCTAGAAGTATTTAGTGAACTGTCGAAGATAGGAAAAATGTACAACATTTTTAGATTCGCCATCCAAAGAACATAATTATTGCAGATAAATAAACTTATTAACATATAGAAAATAAATACCATGAAGAAAAATAATATAAAGATTCTATAAAGTTTAAAGCGGATTAGTGATGACGCTCAGAGGCCTTGGTCTCAAGACATATATTTTGGTCTTCAAGTCGAAAATATTCGTCTTAAGACTTAAAAAATATTCTGGTTCCATCTCACGAGCAAGACATAAAGAATAACTTGAAATGGTCTTGGATTAGTCCTTACCCAAGACAAAATGAAGACCAAATATTTTTACCCGCGTGGTATCGGGAGAACCTGCTCATCGATAGATGCGTATGTAAAGACGCAGCATCCTACCAGCGCTGCCTATCGATAACATTGTTATTGTGTAACAACTGACAGCATCACCTTCCAGAGAGCCGTCTTTCAGGGCGACACCATGAGCCCTCTCCTATTTTGTCTCAGACTCTGGCCGCTATCTCCCGTACTTCGCTCTTTTTAAGGGTACTTTTGCGATAGACCTGGATATCGAAAGCATAAGGTTACTAATGTATTTTGCATGGATGATCTCAAGATCTATGCTGGAAATTCAGAGATCATAAATCTAGCTCTAAGGATTGTTGATCAGTGCACTCGAGAAATTGGAATGGAGTTTGAGTTAGAAAAATGCGTCAAGCTTCACTTGAAGCGAGAACGACTTGTTGGCTTTTCCGAAGACCCCGAGCTCGTGGACACAGGCGCTATACGCCACATTGGCGCTGGAGAGACTTATCCATAACTGAGCGTGCCAGAGAGCCGCATTCAGGGCATAAGATCTATAAAGGATGTTCTCCAATGCAGATACAAACGTCTTGTCTGACAGATTTGGTCTTCCGAAATGTCGGCGAGCAAAAAACTATCGGCAACGAACATGCTTGTCGTCCCGGTATTACTTCATTTACTTGAAGCGTTTCCATGGACGAAGGACGAGCACAGATCCCTTGAAATCGGATCTTGTCGACAAAATCTCAGCCAAGCTGTTTCGCTGAAAACTCAGGGCTAACTGAAGAATATATTTTCTTATTTCTTCGTTTTACACATTGTATAAATAGGTACATTTAAAAATGTTTAATTCAAATATTTAATGCTAATGCTGAATCAACAATATCCGTAATATTTTTGTTCAGCAATGAAAGTTATTTCCGGGAATTATAATCATTTTTGCACTGTTTTTGTATCAACATGCTTTTATAAGTTAAGTGCATGTGATGTTGCATGTTAAATATATTATATTATTTTGAAGATTGTTATTAATAATTTCAAAAAAATATTTCAAAAAGATATACTTATATTCGAAAATAATTCTATAGATAATGTCGATAATATATCATTCATTTTTGAGACAAATTTTTTAAAACATTTTAGAATCGTTACGTAACAAGGTAGCTGAATTCATATAGATCATGCATGTGACCAACTTAAAGTACAAATGATACGCATTTTTCACATAACAGTCATGGCACATTGTTACATAACTGTTACCTGTTATCATAATAATAAGCACATTAACTGTTATCATACGTCATGCGTGTAACCAAGTTATATAACACATTAGGGTGACCAGAAAAAAAACGCTTGTGGTTTTCTTAGGAGCGAAAGGCAAATAAGGGTAGTTTATGCGACTGTAGAAGCCAGATTTTTTTTCGCCTTATTTCAAACAATATTTAGAGGTGGCCCATCGTCTTTCAACTTTGTCATTGGAAAAGATAGCGTCCCCTGAATTATTATTATTCACTTTTCTGAAAAAGGGAAATATGACTAAAGAAGGCTTGCCGAGAAAGGGTCTGCTTTATGAGTTTATGGTGTCAAGACCCACTGTGATCGAATTTTATGGCCGAGCTGATAAGCGCTCCGCCCCGAAAATTATACAGCTCAAGTCGCAGACCTGTCAAATTTCAAAAATTCACTCAGATTTGTTTTCATTGTAGCAGGCTCATTTATATTTTTCCTAATATGCATTTTCAAAAAATGTCATCTTCAACCTCCGAGGAAAATATTCTTAAAATTTCAGTATAAGTGTTGAAAAGTGTATTTTTAAATGTCGCATTTCGTAGTTTTAGCTTTCTCTTCTGTAGTGCGCTCAGCTTAGGTCTCACGTAGGGCCATATTTTACTCAATCAGCTGGCCGATGCGATGGTCGAACCGACGAAGGCACTTTCCGGGTAATACAGGCCCAGAGAAGGCATTTTCCCTAATGCTTGTCATCTTTGCTACTTTTGACAGTTATCTGCAGCGAACTGCACTGTCCATCAATCAGTCGTGCGACAGCCTCCGCAAGGGTAACTGCGTTTACTCGGTAACATATATAAGTGCGCGAGCAAAGACTATTTTTCTTCTCTGCATCCAAATTCAAGTGGCTATAGGGCCAAAGTAGCAGATGATCGAATCATCGCAGCTTCCGTCATTGGAACGATCACGATTCAAGAAACAATTCAGGAAATCATATACGAACGCGAGTTACAAGATGTAGTCTATGTCCCTGAGTTTAAATCTAATTTATTTTCTGTAGGATCTGTGACCAAAAAAGGCTACTCTTTCCATTCATTCAAGGACAGATGTGAAATTCGTGAAAACGACGGCAAGCTTGCCCTGCGAGGAGTTCCACATGGAACGCTTTTCCAAATGTTATTTAAAGTGAAAGTTTCTAGTGAGTGCAATGCTGCTCAAGTAAACGGACATGAAAAAATTAAGCTTTGGCATGAGCGGATGGGTCACGTAAATGGAATTGAATAGACGGAGTCGTGGGCGAAAATTTCTTCTGTGAGGAATGCTTTTTGGGTAAGCAGTCCCGCAAGCCTCACCCCAGCATCGGACTAGAGAACAATTACAGCCCAGGCGAAAGAATACACACAGATGTCTGTGGGCCTGTAAATATAAGCTCGTCAAGCGGCACAAAGTTTTTCTTAATCTTCAAAGATGAGAGTACAGGATTCAGGAAGGTATATTTTATGACCAATAAATCAGAAGTCGTCCACAGATTCAAGGAGTTTGAAGCATTTATGCATACTCAGGTTGGCACACAAATAAAAGTCCTGCGCTCGGACAACGGGACGGAGTATACCTGTAGGGAGCTCCAAAACTGCTTGAAAGAAAGAGGAATCATTCATGAATTGTCATCGCCGTATATTCATGAACAGGATGGTTATCCCGAACGCGAGATTCGTACGCTCGTAGAAAGTGCGCGTTCAATGCTCCATGCCAAGAAAGTCGATAAAAAATTATGGCCTGAAGCAGTTAACACCGCGTGTTATATTTTAAATCGGACAATATTAGAGCAAGGAGAATCGACTACTCCATTTGAGAAGTGGTTTAAACGGAAGCCTATCATAAAGCACTTAAAGATCTTCGGCGCGCAAACCTACCTGAATGTGCCAAAAGAAAAACGGCACAAGTTTGATTCGAAGAGCAAGCTGGTCACTTTTGTCGGTTACGATGGTGAGTCGACAAACTATAGACTCTGGGATAATGTGTCAAAAAGGGTTCTAATCAGCAGTGATGGAACCTTTAACGAGAGTGCGATTCCAAGCGCCGGATACGATGCAAAACCTCAGGAGGTCGAAATCGTATTCGATCCAGAAGAGACAATGGAGCCGATTGAGCAGCAAGGACCGCAGGTGGGAGAACAGGTCGAGATCCAACGAGAAGAAGAAGACATTCAGCGAGAAAATCAACAAAATCATCCAGCAGTCCAAGATGTTGAACCAGCAGCCGCTGATGAGAATATTGAGCAAATAGTAATCAACGAAAATGCTTACGAAGGTAGAGAGTTACGTAATAGAAATCAATTAAGATCACCTGACAGATATGGCATCGCTATTGCATATTTAGCTGATACCATGCCTATGACTTATCATGAGGCTGTATCGAGTGATAATGCTAAAAATTGGATAAATGCTATGGACGAGGAGGTGCAAGCACTCACAGAAAATCACACCTGGTCTTTATGTGATTTACCTGAAGGCAGACGAGCCATAGAATGCAGATGGATTTACGTGACGAAAATTGACGCAGCGGGGAATCTGAAAAGGTAAAAAGCAAGACTAGTAGCCAAAGGGTTTCGACAGCGCAAGGGAATAGATTTCTTTGAAACCTTTGCACCTGTTGTCCATTACGAGTCAATAAGGATTCTTCTTGCCGTAGCAGCAAAAGAGGATTATGAGATTATGAAGTTTGATGTCAAAACGGCGTTTTTGTATGGAGAACTTCAAGAAGAAATCTATCTAGAGTAGCCTCCAGGTTACACGGACGACAATCAACCGAACGCAGTCTTGAAGATACACCGCAGTCTATACGGACTAAATCACTCACCGAGATGCTGGAACGAGAAATTCACGAGGTTTCTGAAGGAGTTTAACCTTGTGAATATTACTAGTGACAAGTGCTTGTTTATCGGTGAAGTGCAAAAGTTTAAAGTGTATCTAGCTGTGTACGTAGACGATGGTTTGATCTTGAGTGATAACATGAAAGCAATAGAGAGTGTTTTGGAATATTTGAAACGTAATTTTAAAATTACTGTAGATCGTGCCGATGAATTTGTTGGCTTTGAAATTAAGCGTGACCGCGAGAAGCGAATGCTAAAGATTTGTCAATCCGGGTATATTAGCAAAGTTTTGAAAAATTTCAATATGCATGATGCGTCGAATTCCAAAATACCGTATCGAGAGGCAATAGGCTCATTACTGTTTGCTGCGCGAGTAAGTCGTCCTGATATCGAGTTCGCTGTAAATTATGCAATTCAATTCTTTAAGCTGCTACGATGAAAGCCATCGGCAGGCCGTAAAGAAAATAATGCGTTATTTAAATGGCACGCGCGATCATGGAATAGTTTACGGAAACAGTGGGATTTCGTTAGACGCGATCGGTTTCACAGATGCTGACTATGCTGGGTGCATAGAAACGCGAAGATCTAGAAGCGGTTTTGTTTTCACTTTGAACGGTGCCCCAATATCGTGGTCTAGCCAGTTGCAAAAAGTTGTTGCTGCGTCAACAGCTGAATCTGAGTACATCGCGCTATTTCACGGCGTCAAAGAAGCGGCTTGGTTACGCCGCATACTTAATGAACTAGATGTTCAATGTAAAATCATCCCTGTATTTGTCGATAATCAGGCAGCTATAAAAATTTCGGCTAATGCTAACGATCATAAACGCTCGAAACACATCGACGTAAAGTATCATTTTACTCGTGATGCCGCTAATCGCGGTGAAGTAGAAATTAAGTACGTGCCATCAAAAGAGCAATTAGCCGATATTTTTACGAAGCCTCTCCCAAAACAACAGTTTGTATATTTGAGAGAAAGCCTAAACATAATCGGACATTAAAACTAAGTGGGAGTGTTGAAAAGTGTATTTTTAAATGTCGCATTTCGTAGTTTTAGCTTTCTCTTCTGTAGTGCGCTCAGCTTAGGTCTCACGTAGGGCCATATTTTACTCAATCAGCTGGCCGATGCGATGGTCGAACAGACGAAGGCACTTTCCGGGTAATACAGGCCTAGAGAGGGCATTTTTCTCTTACGCTTGTCATCTTTGCTACTTTTGACAGTTAGCTGCAGCGAACTGCACTGTCCATCAATCAGTCGTGCGACAGCCTCCGCAAGGGTAACTGCGTTTACTCGGTTGTCGCCTAATTTCAGCTTTCTTTAATCATCTGTATCTTTCTTGTGTTTATAATAAATTATACTATCTGCTAAATCGATTGAGTTTACTTTACTTAAGCATGAGTAATTAAATTCAATACATTTGATTGAATTCTACATATATAAATCAGGGACTGTCACTTATTATTTGAAATAAGGTACGAATTATATATTCTCATTGAAATCATTTGTGCTACGCTCACCAAATTTGAGAGAACCTAGCTTTCATTTCCATTTTTTCCGTGAACAGAATTTCGGTTAGCCAAAATTTTATCTCAAAACATGTTGAAATTAAAAAAATTGATGTTATTGCAAAGTTATTTCACGGTCGCATTATTTTTTCGAAGGCTAGAAGCAAGGTGAAATTACCGCGGTAGGAGAAATGGCTTTTCGGGGTCGCACGCACACTTGCAACCAGTTCTTCAGTTACATGCAATTTCAATTCCCCGTAGTATCCAAAATACGCACCAGACGGAATAATTTTTTTGGACTTTTTGATTTGATTTCTTTTCTACCCGTTATTACAAGGAATGACAATACTTCTGGGACACCCTATATATTTTCCATGTAGAAACTAGTTTTATTTAAAACTTAAAATATTGCATAAATAGTGACATCAGTTTGAAAAACAAGTGTAACCAAGTCTCGTTTCGTTGAAACTGACTCTTACCAGATGTGAATATCTCAGAAGTACAAGACTGTGTACCTCTAATGTAAGGAATAACGACAATAGTATAGATTAAACTAGCTAATGAAGCAGTAAAATATTCATCAATTACATTCTTAATTGAATTCCTAATTAATACAATAACCAGTTTGTCCTCTAAATAATCAGAGAATATGAGGATTGTCTATACTCTGCTCTTATCCTTGACCGTTATCCTGAATTCTATTGGTGAATATTATTATTATTATTATACCATTAAGACATTTCCCTTTCGGGATAGGCGTGACTTGCTCGGTTGGAAAATAGTATTGGGTATATGGGTGTATTGATATAGAGTATATAGGTATGAGTTAGATAGGTATATAGGTGTAAAGTAGATAGGTATATAGGTGTTAGTTATATATGTTTTAGATTGATCTGGAATTCTCGTGTCATTTATTCAAATGACACGTTTATTCCGCAACACTGCTCCGACCCAGGTTGCTGATCAATCTCTCTAGCGATCACCCCAAGTGAAGAGCCTCACAAAATTTTTATGTATGGTTCCCCACTTGGGCCCATTAGTTTCCAAGGTCTTTGTTTCAGGCGTCATTCATTCTATTGTCACTCTGTTTATAAACTATTTGTCGCCACACTTTTCTGTCTGGTATACTACTCTAGCTTCCTTCACGTCCATGCATTTTTTCATGCAAGCTCTTGTGTTTCTATGGCTTCTTACGTCTCTTCGGATTAATGTCTCGTTTACCGATTCTAACCATTCTTTCGGCGGTCTACCTCTAGGCATTCTGCCATTTACTTTACCTTTGTACACTTGTTTGGTCAGTCGCTCATCTTTCATTCTTTCAAGATGTCCGAACCATCTTAACTGATTTCTTACCCATGTGTCAACTATTGTCTCTTTTGCACCACATTCTTTGAGGATTGTCTCCTTTCGGACTTTATCCATCAGTGTTTTCCCGCATATTATGCGCAGAGGTCTCATGCCGATCGCGTTAATTTTACTCCTGTCCTTTTCTTGACATGTCCATGTTTCGCTACCGTATAGTACAGTCGGTACGATTATAGAATTATGTATGGCCATTTTATCTTTTTTTGATATGTTTTTATTTGTTAGGATGGACCCTGCTCTACCGATAATCTGCTTACCCTTATTTATGCGCCTATCTAACTCCCCATCTATTTTTCCGTCGCTAGTGAATAGACTACCTAGGTATACGTACTTGTCAACTTGTTCTAATCTCTCACCATTTAGGACAATGTTGCACATTGTTTTCTCACTCTTTCCCTCAAACACCATGATTTTTGTTTTATTTACGTTAATTTTGAGTCCCATGTCCTTCATGCTTGTATGAAGTTTATTCAACATTCTTTGCAAGTCCTCGACTGATTCTGCCATAACAATCTTGTCATCTGCGAAAGCTAACCCACGTACCTTAACTGTTTGGAGATCTACACCTTCTTCGTCGAAGAGTGCAGTTCTTAGACACTTATCCATGAATATGATAAATAGCCACGAGGACATAACGCATCCTTGTTTCACGCCTTGCGTAATATCGAACCAGTCACTCAGTTTCCCGTTTACCCTTACGCTCGCTTTACTACCTGTATATATTGTTTTTATTGCTTGCAGGAGCCCTCCATTTACTCCGTATTCTTTAAGAACTTCCCAAAGTTTACTTCTATTTACCGTGTCAAATGCTTTTTCTAGGTCAATAAATGCACAGAAAACTTTCTTTCCTACTCTCAAGCTTTTTTCTGTGATCTGTCTTAGGCTAAATATCTGATCTGTACATGATCTTCCTGGCATAAATCCACATTGGACTTCCCATATTTTTTCTTCTGTGATTTCCATTACCCTACGAATAAGTATTTCTGCATATATTTTACTTACGGTACTTAGTAGGCTGATACCTCTGTAATTGCTGCAGTTTCTTTTGTCTCCCTTTCTTTTGTATATTGGTACGATAATCGCTTTTCTCCAATCGTCTGGGACTTTTCCTGTCTCGATACCCAAATTTATCAATTCGCACAACCTGTGAGGCATGTACTCGCCACCGTGTTTAAGCATTTCAGCGCTAATACTGTCTGCACCAGCAGCCTTACCGTTTTTCAAGTTCTTTATTATGTCTCTGACCTCAGTGACACAGACTTTTTGAATTGCGTTTTCTAATGCATTATGTTCTATGTCGCAGTTTTGTTGTCCTATATCTTCACCTACTAATAGTTCTTTAAAAGAGTCTTTTAAAGCGTCTACTATCCCGTCT
>CAKNYM010032335.1:0-20280 GCA_932195095.1 Andricus curvator
GTAACTATCTGGTTGAAAATTCATGTATTTTGTTGAAAATTAATCTATTTTGGTCGAGGATTCAATTATTTTGTTAAGAATTAGTCTTTTTTGGTTAAATTCAACTGTTTCATATTAAAATTTTTTTTGGCTGAAATATCAAATATTTTCTGTTTTTTTTTTTTTTTAAGAATTCATCTTTTTTGATTGAAAAATCAATTAGTTGATTTCCAGTTCAAATATTTGTTTAAAAATTAATTTTTTTTTTGGTTAAAGATTCGTCATTTTAGTTGAAAATTCATAATTTCGGGTTAAAAAGTCAACTTCTTTGTAGAAAACTGGTCTTTATGGCTTGAAAATTCAACAATTTGGTAGAAAGTTAATCCATTTTCTTGAACATTCATATTTTTGTTTGTAAATTCAGCTATTTGGTTAAAAATTAAACTATTTTCACGAAAATTAAACTATTTGATAAAAAATTAACTTTTTGGTCAAAAAATCATATTTTTGGGTTGAAAATGTAACTTCTTTTTGAAAATTGTTTTTTTTTTGAAAATTCAACTATCGGGTTAAAAATTCAACTGTTTTGTAAAAAATTGGTCTTTTTGGCTTGAAAATTTAACAATTTGGTAAAAAGTTAATCCATTTTCTTAAAAATTCTTATTTTTGTTTGAAAATTCAGCTATTTGGTTAAAAATTAAAACTATTTTCATGAAAATTAAACTATTTCATAAAAAATGAACATTTGGGTTAAAAACCATATTTATGGGTTGAATATGTAACTTCTTTTTGAAAATTAGTTTTTTTCTTGCTTAAAAATTAATTTTTTTATCGAAAAATTTAACTATTCCACTTTTAGTTGGAAATTTATCGCATATAACTGAAAATTCAACTATCTGGTTTAAATTTATATATTTTGTTGAAAATTAATCTATTTTGGTGATGATTCAACTAGTTTGTTAAGAATTAGTCTTTTTGGAGAAAGACTCGTTTTGAAAATTAGTTTTTTTTGCTGAAAAATTAATTTTTTTATCGAAGAATATAACTATTCCATTTTTAGTTGGAAATTTATCGCTGATAAGTTGAAAATTCAACTATCTGGTTGGAAATTCATGTATTTTGTTAAAAATTAATCTCTTTTGGTTGATGATTCAACTATTTTGTTAAGAATTAGTTTTTTTTGGATGAAGATTCGTCATTTTAGTTGAAAATTCATAATTTCGGGTTAAAAATTCAACTGTATTGTATAAAATTTGTCGTTTTGGCTTGATATTTCAACAATTTGGTAGAAAGTTAATCCATTTTCTTGAAAATTCTTATTTTTGTTTGGAAATTCAGTTTTTTTTTGCTTAAAAATTAATTTTTTATCTAAAAATGTAACTATCTGCTTAAAAATTCATGTATTTTGTTGAAGAATAATCTGTTTTTGGTTGAGGATTCAACTATTTTGTTAAGAATTAGTTTTTTTTTGAAAAAGATTCGTCATTTTAGTTGAAAATTCATAATTTCGGGTTAAAAAGTCAACTTCTTTGTAGAAAACTGGTCTTTATGGCTTGAAAATTCAACAATTTGGTAGAAAGTTAATACATTTTCATGAACATTCATATTTTTGTTTGAAAATTCAGCTATTTGGTTAAAAATTAAACTATTTCCATGAAAATTAAACTATTTAATAAAAAATTAACTTTTTGGTTGAAAAATCATATTTTTGAGTTGAAAATGTAACTTCTTTTTGAAAATTAGTTTTTTTTTGCATAAAAATTAATTTTTTTATCGAAGAATATAACTATTCCATTTTTAGTTGGAAATTTATCGCTGATAAGTTGAAAATTCAATTATCTGGTTGAAAATTCATGTATTTTGTTAAAAATTAATCTATTTTGGTTGCTGATTCAACTATTTTGTTAAGAATTAATCTTTTTTGGATGAAGATTCGTCATTTTAGTTGAAAATTCATAATTTCGGGTTAAAAATTCAACTGTTTTGTATAAAATTTGTCTTGTTGGCTTGATATTTCAACAATTTGGTAGAAAATTAATCCATTTTCTTGAAAATTCTTATTTTTGTTTGGGAATTCAGTTTTTTTTTTGCTTACAAATTAATTTTTTATCTAAAAATGTAACTATCTGGTTAAAAATTAATGTATTTAGTTGAAAATAATCTGCTTTTGGTAGAGGATTCAACTATTTTGTTAAGAATTAGTATTTTTTGGTTAAATTCAATTGTTTTATATTTAAATTAAAATTGTTTTTGGCTGAAATATCAACTATTTCCTGTTTTTTTTTTTTAAAGAATTCATCCGTTTTGGTTTTAAAGATTCGTCATTTTAGTTGAAAATTCATAATTTCAGGTTAAAACTTCAACTGTTTTGAAGAAAATTTTTCTTTTTGGCTTGAAAATTCAACAATTTTGTAGAAAGTTAATCCATTTTCTTGAAAATTCTTATTTTTGTTTGGAAATTCAGCTATTTGGTTAAAAATTAAACTATTTTCATGAAAATTAAACTATTTGATAAAAAATGAACTTTGTGTTAAAAAATCATATTCATGGGTTAAAAATGTAACTTTTTTTTTAAAATTAGTTTTTTTTTTGCTTAAAAATTAATTTTTTATCTAAAAATGTAACTATCTGGTTGAAAATGCATGTATTTTGTTGAAAATTAATCTTTTTACATTCTCATTCTAATGAGAAGGTATTGGTTTTATGTAAAATTTGACATAGTCGGTTTTCATCAAATGTCCACGTTTTGAGACCTCCTGAGTCAGAAAAAACGATTTTTACGAAGGTGTCTGTCTGTCTGTAGTCTGTCTGTCTGTCTGTCTGTCTGTCTGTCTGTAGCCACGATAACTTTCGAAAAAATGATCAGATTTGATTGAGCTTTGGCACACTTTTTTATGGCCGAAAAATAGAGAACGAGTTCGTTAACCAGCTATTTTGGATGAAAATCCAAAAAGTGAGCACATTTTGAAAATTTTTGAGACCACTTTTTTGGAAGATTTGAAAATTCTATGTACGGTTATTAGTAGTACGTAAAATGACGAACAAAATATTCTTATGACTTTTCGTGATAAAAAAAAATTACTGGAGTTATAGCATTTTCAAAATTCCAAAAAACAAACGAAAATGAACATTTTAAGCCGAAAAACGCACGATATGAAAAAAAGTCAAGAGGAGAAAAACGTTGATTCCTGAACACCCTATAATATTTTCATGCCAACTTTTTGAATTTTTCGAAAAATAAAAAATTCAAATTTTGATCGCACAAAAAATTAATGAAAAATCAAAAAAGCCATTTTGCTGTAAAACTATGCAAGATACCAGAAAAGATCATCTCACCAAAATTGTGCACCTAAAAAAGATCTACAAATTTCTTATCATTCACTTTTTGATATGACGCGTAGTTTTTGTTTTATTCGTAAAAAACAGCATTGAAAATAGAAAAATCAAATTTTCAGACGAATATTACCAGCTACGAAAAAATGACCGAAACAAAATTTGTTCATCCATGGAAGAGGTACAAATTTATTGTGACTCATGTTTCGATAGGATGCGTGGTTTTTGTTTTATTCGTGAAAATAACATTGACAGTAAAAAAAATCAAAGTTTTGAAAAAACAATGCAAGGTACGAAAACATATAAATGAACAAAAATTGTGCATTCAAAAAAGACTTACACACCCGTAATCAATTTTTGTGGTAAGAATATATTCAAAATGAAAAAATTAACTTTTTTGATAAACGGCACAAGCTAAAATAAAATGTTAACTAATAAAATTTGTCACCTCAATTATATCATTACTTTTCATTTGAAATCAAATACAAATTTAGTAATTTGTATATGAAGAACATATAACACGAAGCACAAAGTGCGCGCTCAGTGTATTTACCAAATCGCACGCCGTAAGTGCGCTCCAACTTTTTTGTTTCTATCATACGGTTCAAATGATTTTCAAATCAAATATCGAGCGCGAAGCGCGAGTGTCTGGATGAGAATGTGTTCCTTAAGGTCGATAGAACCTTGAGTAAATAAAGTTCCTTTTCAGTCTAAAATAAAAACAAATTTAACAATCACTTAATATGTAGAGGTTTTGATAATTTTATAATATTTGCAAACAAACTTTTTCTTTTCATCGAAGTCGAACACGAAGTTCAAAAATCTAGAGGAGCCTAGCGTAAAGCGCGATGCAAATACGCCCGAGCGCGTAGCGCGAGGTGAATACATAATCGAGCGCGAAGCGCGAGATAAATATATGATCGAGCGCGAAGCGCGAGATCCAACAGTCGCGCGCCCTAGGCGCGCTCAAACTTGCGAGCGAAGCGAGCCGCGCGCGAAGCGCGCCATGAGAATGTGCCCGCGAAGCGGGCAGATTTTTTGGTTTAGGATTCAATTATTTTGTTAAGAATTAGTCTTTTTTGGTTAAATTCAACTGTTTTATATTTAAATTAAATTTTCTTTGGCTGAAATATCAAATATTTTCTGTTTTTTTAAAGAATCGATCTTTTTTGATTGAAAAATCAATTAGTTGATTTACAGTTCAAATATATTTTTTTAAATTAATTTTTGTTTGTTAAAGATCCGTTGTTTTCGCTTGAAAAATCAACAGTTGGATAGAGAATTAAACAATTGTCTTTAAAATTCATATTTTCGGCTGAAAATTCAACTATTGGTAAAAAATTAACTTTTTTTGTACAAAAATCATATTTTCGGGTTGAAAACTAAACTACTTTGTTAAAAATGCACTTTTTTAGATTCACCTCTCTGGTTGAAAATGTAACTTTTTTTAATTCGTTTTTTTTTTGTCAAATATTAATCTTTTTTATCTGAAAATTTAACTATTGCATTTTTGGTTATAAATTTATCGTTGATAAGTTGAAAATTCAACTATTTGATTGAAAATTCGTCTTTTTAGTTAGAAAATTAATCTCGTTTGTTAGAAATTCATCTTTTTGTTCGGGAATTCAACTATTTAGTTATAAATTCTACTTTTTTGGCTGAATAATTCAACTGGTTGAAAATTAATTTTTTTTTGTTAAAAATTAACTTTTTAAACTGAAAATTTGACGATTCCAGTTATGGTTAAAAATATATTTTTTAGTTGAAGATTCAACCATTTGGTTAAAAATTAAACTATTTGGTAAAAATGAACTTTTTTATTGAAAAATCATAATTTCGGGTAAATGAAAATTCGTCATTTGTTAAAAAAAAAATTTTTTTATTGTGGAAAAGTCATCTTTTTTGGTTGAATATAAACTTTGCTGTTCAAAATTGAACTTTTCGGATTAAAAATTCAACTATCTTCTAAAAAATTGCTCTTTTTGGCTCAAAAATTCAACTGTTGTTGTGTGAATTTTAATCTTTTTTGTTTGAAAATTCCAACATTTGGTTGAACACGCATCTTTGTGAATCCAATTTTAATACATACAACCTGCAAATTTTTTCCCCGGAGTGTGCAATGAAAAATTAATTTTATTTTTTAAATAAAATTTCTTGTTTTCCCACTTAACTGCGAACTAAATTAATATAACCGAATAATATAAGAAAATGTAACTATTTTTGGTTGAAAGTTCATTCTTTTCGGTTGAAAAGTCCAATATTAAATTTCTGTTTAAGAATTCATCTTTTTTGGTAAATAATTTTATTATTTGCTTCAAAATTAAATTATCTTAGTAAAAATTCTACTGTTTTGTTGAAAATTCGTCTTTTTGGCTTCAAAATTTAACAAATTGGTTTAATTTTCTTTTTTGACTAACAATTTTTTTTGGTTGCGAATTCAACTATTTTGTTGAAACATTTATCTAATTGGTTAAAAATTCTCTCTTTGTGTAGAAATTTCACCTTTTTTGGTTAAAATTCAACAATTTAGTAGAAAATTAACCTTCATGGTTGAAAGTTTAACTGTTTGTTTAAAAATTCGTGTGTATTGTTAAAAATTCTACTTTTTTGGTAGATAATTAATCTTCTTGGTTCAAAATTTAACTATTTTTTTATGAAACATTTATCTGATTGGTTAAAAAATTGACCTCTTTCTATAGAAATTTCACCTTTTTTGGTTAAAGTTGCAACTATCTAGTTGAAAATTTAAATATTTGGTTGAAAATTCATGCTTATTGTTCAAAATTCTACTTTTTGGTAGAAAATTAATCCTCTTCGTTGAAAATTGAACTTTCTGGTTGAAAATTAATGTATTTTATTAAAAATTCGTCTTTTTCGGTAGATAATTAATTATGCTGGTCGAAAATTTAATAATTTAGTTGAAAATTCATGTATTTTGTTGAAAATTTGTCTTTTTGGTAGAAAATACATTTTTTTTTGTTCAAAAAGTCAACTTTCTGGTTAAAAACTAATCTGTTTCGGTTGAAAATTAGCTGTTTTGTAGAATATTCATATTTTGGGCTCAAAAATTCAACAATGTAGTAGTAAATTAACCTTCTTGGTTGAAAATTCATGTTTTTTATTAAAATTTCTACTTTTTTGGTAGATTATTAATTCTCTTGGTTGAAAATTTGATTATTTAGTTGAAAATTCATGTATTTTGTTGAAAACTTGTCTTTTTGGTAGGAAATAAGATTTTTTAGTTAAAAAGGTAACTGTCTGGTTAAAAACTAATCTGTTTCGATTGAAAATTAACTGTTTTGTAGAAAATTCATATTTTGGGCTCGAAAATTCAACAATTTGGTGGAAAATTTAAATATTTGGTTACAAATTCATTTTTATTGTTAAAACTTCTATTTTTTGGTAGAAGATTAATCCTCTTGGTTGAAAATTGAACTATTTTCCTAAAAATTCATGTATTTTGTTAAAAATTCTACTTTTTTGGTAGAAAATTAATCCTCTTGGTTGAAAACTGAATTATTTGGTTAAAAATTTACGTATTTTGTTGAAAATTTATCTTTTTCACAGAAAATAATTTTTTATTTATTTAAAAGGTAACTGTCAGGTTAAAATTGATCTGTTCCGGTTGAAAATTAACTTTCTTGGTTGAAAATTCGTGTATTTTGTTAAAGTTTCTACTTTTTTGGTATAAAATTAACCCTCTTGATTGAAATTTTAACTGTTTGGTTGAAAATTCGTGTATTTTGTTGAGAATTCGACTTTTTTGGTAGAAAATTAACCTTCTTGGTTTAAAATTGATCTATTTGCTTGAAAATTCAACTATTTTGATGAAAATTCATCTTTTTGGTTGAAAAATTCATCTCTTTCTATAGAAATTTCACCTTTTTGGTTAAAAATCAATCTGTTTCAGTTTAAAAGTAACGGTTTTGTTTAAAATTCACATTTTTGGCTCGAAAATTCACCACTTGGGTAGAAAATTTAACTATTAGGCTGAAAATTCATGTATATTGTTACAAATTCTACTTTTTTGGCAGAAAATTAACCCTCTTTGTTGTAAATTTCATTATTTGGCTGAAAATTTGTCCTTTTTTAGTAAAAAAAATTTTTTTGGTTAAAAAGGCCACTTTCTGGTTAAAAATTAATCTGTTTTAGTTTAAAATATTTTTTTGTTGAAATATCAACTAATTCTCTTAAAAGTAAATTTAACTACTTCATTTTTGATTAAAAAGTCATATTTTTCAGTTAAAAACTCAACTATTTAGTTACAAAAGATACGAAACGAAAAAAAAACTACGAATTAATCAAATAAAATTTGGACTCACATCACATCCATTGTTCAAACTATTTAGTTGAAAATTTATATAATTGTTTGAAAAATCATCTTTTTGTTTTTTTCCTTGTTGAAAATTGTACTATTCGGTTAAAAATGTATGTATTTTGTTGAAAATTCGTCTTTTTTCGTTGAAAATTCAAATATTTGGTTAAAAATTTATGTATTTTGTTGAAAATTCATCTTTTCTAATAGAAAATTAATATTCTTGATTGAAAATTTAATTAGTTTGTCGAAAGGTCATATTTTTGGATAAAAATGCAACTATTTTTCATTCGTTCAAAAGTTATAAAACAATTTTTTTATGATAAAAAATAGCATCTTTTTTTTATTAAAGTTGAAGAAATTTTTGGTCCGATATTTAAAATTTTGCCCCCAAAAATGTGCATTATTGTGCATTTAACTCAATAAAAAAACATGTTTTTTGCACATTTTCAAGAAATTCTAAACTGAAAAATTCTTTTTAAATTTATAATTTTTCCCAAAAATTTAATTTTTTAAATTCAAAGAACAAACTTTTGTGAAGTATTAAAATTCCATGAAAAACGTTGGAAAACGAACAGGCCTAATTTAAATTACAAAAAATGTACTCGGGTAATTAATGCACGTTTCATATCAAAAGAAAATTATTTTTTAATACTCAAGTCTTAAAAATATTTAAATCTAAAAAACATTTTTATAATGTCTTTTAAACACTATTATGTAAAAAATTTGCATTGTTAATTTCTAAACGTGTTGTACACTTAAAAAATGTAAATATAATTCATAAAATAAATAAATGTACTATTCTTTAACAAACAAAAAAAAACATTTTACAAAATAAAATTCCCAGATACTTACGTTTAAGGCGCAGTCGTTCGTATTTTTAATTTGCAAAACATGCTCTGTTTTGGAATTAACAAAAGTCTGCATAGAAATCCGAGTTGGGAGTTCAAACGGTTTGAGAACCATGAAAATATCTTCTTTTAATTTCAAATTCTGTCCAGGAGACTCAGAAATCCTCTCATCATTAGGAGAAATATTTATCTATTGAAACGAAAAACTCACATTAATTATCAAAAACAATAAAATATTTGTTGGCACTTTCGAAGAAATATTATAGGAAATTCAGTATAGGCCTATAATGATTTTCCCACAATGAATTTCTTATATTTTTTTTTGCGATTCTAGGAAAATCTTTATAGAAAACCAGTAGAGAAGTAAATAATGCTAAAATATGGAAAGAATTTATCCAAAAAATAGAAAACCTATAAACGAATCATTGAATTATTTATTTAACGTAGGATTTTAAATTATTTCGAAGGAATTCCGAGGATTCCACAGATTTCAAGGAATTTTATAGGACTCAAAAATAGTAAAAATATTTTTAATTTATCAAAGGATGTCAAGAGATTTCAAGCGATTGCACAGAATTTTCACGGATTTTAACGATTTTTATGGGATTTTAAAAGATGTTAAGGTTTTCAACTATAAGGTTAAAAATTCCATTAAAAATTATAAAATATTTGGTTGAAAATTCATGTATTTTGTTAAACATTATTCTTTTCGGTAAAAAATTATTCTTTTTAGATGAAATTTCATTTTTTGGTTGAAATTTTTTTATTGAAAATAGATTTTTTTTTTAACTAAAAATTTAACTATTCTATTTTTCGTCGACATTTTTTTATAGACATTTAAACTTTTTGGTTAAAAATTTAACTATTTGGTGTAAAATTGAAATATTTCGTCGATTTTATTTGGTTAAAAACTTATTTAAAATTGAACTATTCTATTTTTTGCTGAAAATTCATCTTTTTTAGTTGACAATTCATCTATTTTGTTGAAAAATTGCCTTTTCTTTGGTAGCAATATAACATTTTTGGTTGAAAATTTTATTAAAAATTATTCTTTTGTGGTAGAAAATTAATCCTTTTAGTTGAAATTTCATTTATTTGTTTGAAAATTAGTTGTTTTTTTCATTGAAAATTAATTTTTTTAACTAAAAATGTAACTATTCAATTTTTCGTCGAAATTTTATCTTTCTTGATAGACATTTAATCTTTTTGGTTGAAAATTAATCTTTTTGGTTGAAAATTTAACTATTTCGTTGAAAATTTATTTCATTTGGTGAAAAACTTATTTCTCTAACTTACAATTGAACTATTCTATTATTTGTTTAAAATTTATCTTTTTTATTTGAAAATTCATCTATTTTGTTGAAAATTTTTCTTTTTTCGGTAGAAAATTAACATGTTTGGTTGAAAATTCCATTAAAAAATGAAATATTTGGTTGAAAATTCATGTATTTTGTTAAAATATGTTCTTTTTTGGTATAAAATTAGTTTTTTTATTGAAAATTATATATATATTTTTTTAATTAGAAATGTAACTATTCAATTTTTCGTCGAAATTTTTTTTTTTATAGAAATTTAATATTTTTGGTTGAAAATTTATCTGTTTGGTTTGAAATTGAAATATTTCGTCGATTTTATTTGGTTAAAAACTTATTTAAAATTAAACTATTCTTTTTTTTAGTTAAAAATTCATCTATTTTGTTGAAAATTTGTCTTTTTTGGTAGCAATATAACCTTTTTGGTTGAAAATTTTATTAAAAATTAAAATATTTGGTTGAAAATTCCGTGTGTTATTAAAAATTATTCTTTTGTGAAATCTTGTTACTGAAAAGTTTTGTATTTATCAAGATATAATTTATCTTTTGTTCATTACAGAATAAATGAAGAGATCTCAAGGTACTTTTTGTAGACTGTACCAATTAGTTTATAGATTGCAGCGAACAGACTTTAATATTTCGATGTTAATTTAGTTTCAGAATTAGATTTTAAAATATTTAAAAGGATTTTGAACATTACACAAAGATTTCAGGGATTTCAAAGATTTAAAAAAGCCGTGCACACCAGATTTCAAAGACTAAAACAATTTCAAAGATTTTAAAACTTTCAAAAGGTTTGAAGGATTTCCAAGATTTTAACATGGGTACAGTCCACTAGATCTCAAAGATTTCAAAACATTTCAAAGATTTGAAACGATTTCAAAAGGTTTAGAAGATTTAAAAATATTTCAAATAATTCAACAATTTCAACGAATAAAAAAGATTTCACAAACAAATATTAAAGAAATATTTCAAAGTTTTTAAGGATTTCAAAGATTTAAAAACGACGTGTACTAGATTACAAAGATTTCACAAAAATTTCCCAAAGATTTCGAAAATTTCATAAATATTTCAAGGAGATTTTAAAACATTCAAGAGATTTCAAGGATTTTACAGATTTTAAAAAGGGTATAGTAAACAAAATTTTAAAACATTTCAAAGATTTGAAACGATTTCAAATTTTTTAAGATTCCACAAAGATTTCAAATATTTTGAAGATTTCATAAAAAATGTATAAAGATTTCAAAAGAATACAAGAATTTCCAAGATTTCAATTTTTTTTAGAATATTTCAAAAGATTTCACAAAGATTTTAAATATTTTAATGATTTCATAAGAATAAAAAAGATTTCAGAAAGATTTCACAAATATTTCAAAGAATTTATTAGAATTTCAAACGATTTCAAGAATTTCAAAGATTTCAAGAAGGGTGCAGTATAACAGATTTCAAACATTTCAAAGATTTTAAAGGATTTCAATTTTTTTAGAAGATTTCAAAAGATTTCACAAATGTTTCAAAGAATTCATAAGGATTTCAAAATATTTCAAGAATTTTAAAGATTTCAACCAGATTTTTCACCAGATTTCAAACATTTCAAAGATTTTAAACGTTTTCAAATTTTTTTTTAAATATTTCACAAAGATTTAAAATACTTGAATGATTTCAAACCATGACAAAAGATTTCAGAAAGATTTTACAAATATTTTTAAGAATTCGTCAGGATTTCAAAATGTTTCAAGGATTTCAAAGATTTCAAAAATTGTAAGCGATTTCAAATTTTTTAAAGAAGATTTCAAATATTCCAGTAAGTTCAAACGAATTCAAAAAATTTCAGACATATTTCAAAAAATTCATAAGCATTTCAAAATATTTCAAGAATTGAAAAAATTTCAACAAGGGTGCAGTATACCAGATTTCAAAGATCTTTATCGATTTCAAAATTTTTTATAGGATTTCAAAAGATTTCACAAAGATTCTAAATATTCCAGTGATTTCAAACGCATACAAATATTTTAGAAAGATTCCACAAATATTTCAAAGAATTCATAAGAATTTCAAAATATTTCAAGAATTTCAAAGATTTAAAAACATTTCAAAGATTTCAAACGATTTCAAAAAATTTGAAAAGATTTCAAAAGATTTCAATGAATTCAAACGTACACAAAGGATTTCTAAAACAAAGATTGAAAAAAGATTTCACAAATATTTCAAAGCTTTCACAAAAAATTAAAAAGGTTTCTCAAAGGTTTCAAAGAAATTTCAAGATTTCACAAAGATTTTAAATACTTCAAAAGATTTCAAAATATTTTAAAGATTTCACAAAGATTTCAAAGAATTTACAAAGATTTAAAAATATCCCGAAAGATTTCATAAAGACAACTCATGTTCGCAAAAAATTAAGAATTTGTTGATTTATGGTTGTGCTTTCTTTAGAAATTGTCGGCCAATAAAAAATGAAATTGCTCATTTTTTTACACATATAACAAACGGTTATTTCATTATTTGATTTCAAAAAAAGATCAAAAAGAATTTTGTTCCGAAGAATCGCTGGACAACCTGTTTAAGATTTATTTTATTTATTTAATAAGACCACCAATTATTTCAAAAATTTTAGGGGAATTTTAACATTTCAATGGATTTCAAAGGATTTATAGAAAACTTTAGGGAATAAATTAAATTTTATTTCAAGGGATTTCAAAGAATTTCACCAGATTTAAGGCTTTTATGGGACCTCCAATTACTTCAAAGATTTGAGGAAATTTTAACAATTTCACGGAATTTCAATGGATTTCTAGAAATCTTTGGGGAATGAATTAAAACGTTTTATTTTCAAGTGATTTTAAACACTTTTTACTTTAATTGATTTTCTTTATTTCTAAAGATTTGAGAGGGATTTTACAAATTTCAAGGGATTTATAGAAACTTTAGGGGCGAAAAAAAATTAAGGGATTTTAAATGATTTCTACTTTTTTTAATGAATTTTTATGATTTTCAAAGATTTCAAGGAATCTTAAAGGATCTTTCGAATTTCTGGAGAACTTTAGGCAATAAAATACATTTTATTTCAAGGAATTTCAAAGAATTTTATAAAATTCCCTAAATTTTTCGCGAAAATTGTAGGGAGTAAATTAAATTTTTTTATTTTCAAATTATTTTAAATATTTTATACTTACTGTAATGGGTTTTTACGATTTCCAAATATTTCAAGGGATGTTATGGCATTTCAACGAATTTCTACCAAAATTTAGGCAATAAACTAAAATTTATTTCCAGGCATTTCAAAGAATTTGACAAGATTTAAGCGATTTTATAGGACCTCCAAGTATTTTAAAGATTTTAAAAATTGCACGGGATTTCAACGAATTTATAGAGAACTTTAGGCAATAAATTAAATTTTATTTCTAGGAATTTCACAGGATTTAAGAGATTCTCCAAGTATTTCAAAGATTTGAGGGTATTTTACCTATTTCAAGGGATTTTAACGAATTTATAAAAAACTTTACGAAATAAATTTGAGGGGAATTTGGCCAATTTCAAGGGATTTCAAGGGATTTATAGAAACTTTAGGGAATAAATAATAAAAAAACTTAAGGGATTTTAATTAATTTCTACTTATTTCAATGGATCTTTACGATTTCCAAAGATTTCAAGAGAACTTAAGGGACTTCAACGAATTTCTAGAGAACTTTATTCAATGAATCAAAATTTACTTCCCAGGATTTCAAAGAATTTCACAAGATTTAATGGATTTTATACAGAGATTCGAACGAAATTAAGCGGAATTTTTGGATATTTGCCAATTATCACGATTAATTAAAAATAATTTGTCTAAAAACTAAGCTCAGCTTAAAAAAGTATCAAAAGCTAATTAGGCTACGAAGACAAAATATCAAAAATATATGGTAATTATATTTAATTAATTAATTAATTTTATTAGGGGCAATTTTTGGATATTTGCCAATTATTACGAGTACTTAAAAATAATGTCTAAAAACTAAGTTCAGCTTAAAAAAGTATCAAAAGATAATTAGGTTACGAAGACAAAATGTCAAAATTATGTGGTAATTATATTTTATATAGAAAAGAACGAAAATAAGTAGAAATCGTTTTAAATTCATTGAAAATAAAAAATTTAATTTATTCTCTTAAAGTTTAATAGAAATCCGTTGCTTTCAAATCCTGTGAAATCCGTAGAAATAAAATTTAATTTAGTGCCTAAAGTTTTCTATAAATTCGTTAAAATCCCGTAAAATTAAAAAAAATAATTTTAATTCGAAAGATCCCTTAAGATCGCTTGAAATCTTTGAAAATCATAAAAATCCATTAAAATAAGTAGAAATCATTTAAAATCCCTTACATTTTTTTACTTATTTCCTAAAGTTTATATAAATCCGTTGAAATCCCTCAAAATCAGTTTTAAATTATTGAATAATGTTCTCTGGAAATTCGTTGAAATCCCTTAAGATCTATTCAAATCTTTAGAAATAAAAAAAATCCATCAAAGTAAGTAAATAAGATTTAAAATCACTTGAAAATAAATAAATAAATTTTCAACGAAACAAATGAATTTTCAACCAAAAAGATTAAATGTCCATAAAAAAAGATAAATTTTCGACAAATAATTTAAACCTTAAATTTAGAGTTACAAAAAATTAATTTTTAATCACAGAAATGAATTTTCAACCCAAAAGATTAATTTCCTACCAAAAAAGACAAAATTTCAACAAAATAGATGAATTTTTATCTAAAAAATTAAAATTTTAACAAGAAATAGAATAGTTTAATTTTAAGTTAGAGAAATAAGTTTTTAACCAATTAAAATAAATTTTCAACGAAATAATTAAATTTCCAACCAAACAGAAGAATTTTCAACCAAAAAGATTAAATGTACATAAAAAATCGATGAAAAATGGAATAGTTAAATTTTTAGTAAAAAAATTAATTTAAAAAAAAACTAATATTCAACGAAAAAATGACATTTTAACCAACAAAATTAATTTTCTGCCAAAAAAGAATAATTTCTAACAAAATACATGAATATTCAACCAAATATTTTAATTTTTAATGGAATTTTCAACTTAATGCTTGAATTTTTAACCAAAAATTTTAATTTTCTGCTAAAAAAGACAAATTTTCAACAAAATAGATGAATTTTTATCTAAAAAAAAATTCAACAAAAAATATTAAAAGTCTATTAAAAAAAAATGACACAAAATTTAGTTAAATTTTTAGTTAAAAAAATTAATTTTCCATTCAAAAAACTATTTCTGAACCAAATAAATTGATTTAAAACCAAGAAGATTAACTTTCTACCCAAAAGATTAATTTCCTACAACAACAAAAATAATAATTTTTAACAAAATATATGAATTTTCAACCAAATATTTTAATTTTTAATGGAAGTTTCCACCTAACAGTTGAGTTAGTTAAATTTTCAGTTTAAAAAATGTATTATTAACAAAAAGAAACGATTTTTCAACAAAATAGTTAAATTGTTAATCAAAGAATTAATTTTTAACTAGAATAATTAATCATCAACCAAAAGAATGAATTTTTAACCCAATAGTCGAATTTTCAACCCAAAAGATGAATTTTCTACACAAAAAATGCATGATTATTCAACCAAATATTTCAATTTTTAATGGAATTTTCGACTTCATGCTTGAATTTTTAACCAAGAAGTTTCATTTTCTGCTAAAAACAGACAAATTTTCAACAAAATACATGAATTTTCAACTAAAAAAGATCAATTTTCAACAGAAAATATTAAAAGTATATTTTTAAAAATCGAGACAAAATTTAGTTGAATTTTTAGTTAAACAAATTAATTTTAAATCATAAAAATTAATTATCAACCAAATAAATTGATTTTAAACGAAAGAGATTAATTTTCTACCAAGAAGATTAATTTTCCTATAAACAAACACAACATTTTTTTAAACAAAATATATGAATTTTCAACCAAATATTTTGATTTTTCATGGAATTTTCTACCTAACAGTTGAGTTAGTCAAGTTTTCAGTTTAAAAAATGTATTATTAACAAAAAAAAACGACTTTTCAACAAAATAGTTAAATTGTTAATCAAAGAATTAATTTTTAACTAGAATAATTAATGATCAAACAAAAAAATGAATTTTTAACCCAATAGTCGAATTTTCAACCTAAAAGATGAATTTTCTACCAAAAACAAAAACATAAATTTTCAACAAAATAGTTAAATTTTCAACAAAACAAATGAATTTTGAGCCACAAAGATTAAATGTCTACAACAAAAGGTAAATTTTCGACAACAAATTAAAAACTCAAAATTTCAGTTAAAAAAATGTCGAATAAAAAAAAATATTTTTCAATCAAGGAAATAAATTTTTAACCAAAAAGATTAATTTTCTAACAAAAAAGAATTATTTCTAACAAAATACATGAATATTCAACCAAATATTTTAATTTTTCATGGAATTTTCCACCTAACAGTTGCGTTAATTAAGTTTTCAGTTAAAAAAATGTATTATTAACAAAAGGAAACGATTTTTCAACAAAATAGTTAAATTGTTAATCAAAGAATTAATTTTTAACTAGAATAATGAATCATCAACCAAAAAAATGAATTTTTAACCCAATAGTTTAATTTTCAACCCAAAAGATGAATTTTCTACCAAAAAAAAACATAAAATTTCAACAAGATAGATGAATTATCAACAACATAGTTAAATTTTCAACCAAAAAGATTAAATGTCTATAAAAAAAGATAAATTTTTGACAAAAAATTAAACATAAATTTGCAGTTAAAAAAAAATAATTTAGAATGAAAAAAAATATTGTTGAATCAAGGAAATGAATTTTTAACCAAAAAGCTTAATTTTCTACAAAAAAAAATAATTTTTAACAAAATATATGAATTTTCAACCAAATATTTTAATTTTTCATGGAATTTTCCATCTAACAGTTGAGTTAATTAAGTTTTGAGTTAAAAAAATGTATTATTAACAAAAAGAAACGATTTTTCAACAAAATAGTTAAATTGTTAATCAAAGAATTAATTTTTAACTAGAATAATGAATCATCAACCAAAACAATGAATTTTTAACCCAATAGTTGAATTTTCAACCCAAAAGATGAATTTTCTACAAAAAAAAAAACATAAAATTTCAACAAAATAGATTAATTATCAACAACATAGTTAAATTTTCAACCAAAAAGATTAAATGCCTATAAAAAAAGATAAATTTTCGACAAAAAATTAAACTTCAATTTGCAGTTAAAAAAAAATAATTTAGAATAAAAAAAAAATATTTTTCAATCAAGGAAATGAATTTTTAACCAAAAAGATTAATTTTCTAACAAAAAAAGATAAATTTATATCAAAATACATTAATTTTCAACGACAGAGACGCTCTAAAATGCGCAATTTACTAGTGTCGCACTCGCACTTCCCTATGAATTTGACCTGTTTACGCTATAATTTTCAATAATTTTCCCATAATCGCGAAAAAAAAGAAAATTCATGTGAGAAAAATCATTAAAGGCCTGTACTGATTTTCTAAATTATTTTCTCAGTTTCAATCAAATATCTTGGTGCTCCAAAATTTGCATAAATTATGGAAAATCATTGCAAATTATATTTATCAGAAAAAAATAGCCGATCAATTTTCAAAAAAGCCACATAATATTACATTCTCATTGAAAAAATAATATGAAATTTCTAAAAATAAACGATCCTTATTTTGTTTACGTCTAATTTGCCTTTTCGAAAATACCAGAAATGTAACAGCGACGTAATGTTTACGTTGCGGGAATTAATTCCGATTATGACACATATAAGATCACTGTTTCATAGATTGCTTCGCAAAATAAAAATTTAAGACAGTAATTAATTTTTAGTAATTTAAATAATCAGTATTCAAACAAGAGAGAAGAATGAATCAGACTTGCCTGTAAAAACATGATTGGAAAGTGAGGTTATTGTCCTCGATCCTCGCTGGATTTTCGCAAAACACCACTTAAATTCACTATTATATATCACGAAATAAATACAGGAATCATTAATGTACAAAATTCCTTCATATCGGGGTAAACAGTCAAAAGAGATTGTTATAAATAAAAAAAAATTTACTACCGACTACTTTCCTTCGAAGGTTACGCGAACTTGTCCGCCATTTTGCGAATAAAATTTGCGTTGGTCAGGATTGGTCAAGGCCATCCGTCAAGGGCAAGGTCACAACGTCATTAGGTATGTCACGTTTTGTGGAAAATGTATGTTTTTTAGTTGAAAAATCAACCATTTCTTTGAAAATTCATGTAATTTTAATGAAAATTCGTCTCTTTTCGTTAAAAATTAATCTTTTTGGTTGAAAATTCATTTAGTTTTTGTTGAAAATTCAACTTTTTTTGTTGTTGAAATTCCTTTTTTTTTTGTTCAAAATTATTTCTTTAACTGAAAATTAAAGAATTTTATTTTTGGTTGAAAAATGTATCTTTTTTAGTAGAATATTTTTAATATTATAATATTTACCAATTTTGTTGGAAAAAAAATTTTTTTCGTTGAAAATTATTATTTTTTACCTGAATTTTTTTTAAAAATTAAAAAAAAAAATAATTAAAAAAAAACATTTTTAAAAATTAAACCATTCCATTTTTTTATCTCTTTTAGTAGAAAATTTATTTGGTTTATTAAAAAAGTGTTTTTTGGTGTTGTTGAAAATTAATTTTTTAAGTATACCATTTCCGGTTGAAAATTAAACTATCTTCCTGATTTTTTTATTTTTTTTATTGAAAACTTCACCTATTTTGGTTAAAAATTAATTTCTTCGGTTCAAAATTCAACTATTTTGCAGATTTTTAAATTTTTTTATTCAAAAATTATTTTTTGTAAACTGAAAACATAAATATACACTAAAATGTTCAGATTAGTTTGTTGTTTGTCGTTTTAAAATTTGTCTTTTTAGTAGAAAATTATTCTTCTTGTTTGAAAATTTATCTTTTTGGTTGAAAATTAATTTTGTTGAAAATTCAGCTAATTTTTTGAAACTTCTTTTTTCGGTTCAAAATAATTTTTTAACTGAAAATTAAATAATTCCATTTTTGTTTTGAAAAAGTATCTTTTTAGTTGAAAATTCCTTTTTTTTGTTTAAACATTAATTTTTTTATCTTAATATTTAACTATTCCATTTTTTTCAATTTATCGTTTTTAGTTGAAAATTCATTTCTTTTTGTTGAAGGAATTTTTTTTTTGTTGAAAATTAATTTTTTTAATTATACTTTTTTGGTTCAAAATTTAACTATCTTGTTGAAAAATTTAATATTTTGTTAAAACTTCCTTTTTTGTTGAAAATCCATGTACTTTGTTGCAAATTCGTCTTATTCTGTAGAATATTAATCTTTTTGGTTTTAAATTAATTCTTTGGTTGAAAATTCAGCTATTTTCTTGAAAATTCGATTTTTTATTGGTTAAAAATTAATTTTTTTAATGAAAATATAACTGTTCCATTTTTGGTTAAAAATTGATCTTTTTTAGTTGAAAATACATTTCTTTCGTTTAAAATATAATTTTTTATGTGAAAATTTCACTATTGCATTTTTGGTTGAAAATTTAGATTTTAGTTGAAAATTTATGTCTATAGTTGAAAATTGAATAATTTTCTTGAAAATTCATCTTTTTAAAATTCTGTTTCTTGTTTGAAAATTAATCTATTTTGGTTAAAAATTCATTTATATGTTTGAAAATTGTTTTTTTTTTAAATTAATTAAATGAAAATTTAAAATTTTAATATTCGATTTTTGGTTAAAAATTTTTCTGTCTTAGTTGACAAACAAACAGTTTGGTCGAAAATTTATGGGTTTTAGTTGAAAAATCAACAATCTGGTTGAATATTCATGCATTTTTATAGAAAATTCGTCTCTTTTCGTTAAAAATTAATCATTTTGGTAGGAAATTCATTTAGTTTTTGTTGAAAATACAACTTTTTTTGTTTTTGAAATTTCTTTTTTTGGTTCAAAATTATTTTTTTAACTGAAAATTAACAATTTAGTTGACAATTAACCGATTTTGTTGAAAATTTTTTTTCGATGAAAATTCGTTTTTTTTTAAAGTCTTTTTGGTAGAAAATTATTTGTTTGAAAATTCATGTTTTTTTTGGCAGACAATTATTTGCTTGAAAATTTATATTTTTTTGGCAGAAAATTATTCTTCTTAGAAAATTCGTCTAGTTATTTATTCATTTATGTATGGTTGAAAATTAGTCTTTTTTAGTTAAAATTTTTTTTTTGAAAATTATTATTTTTTACCTGAATATTAAACCATTTCATTCTTTTATCTCTTTTAGTTGAAAATTAATTTCTTTTGTTAAAAAAGTTTTTTTGTTGTTGAAAATTTATTTAGTTTTTGTTGCAAATTCAACTTTTTTGATGTTGAAATTCCTTTTTTGGTTCAAAATTATTTTTTCAACTGAAAATTAAACAATTTTATTTTTGGTTGAAAAATGTATCTTTTT
>CAKNYM010032345.1:0-27577 GCA_932195095.1 Andricus curvator
CTCGCATATGATATATGATATCGACAGTATTTCATGTATTTCTCTATATTAGAGGAAGATTAAAAATCAATTTTTGTCAAACTTAAATAATTTTAACTAGAAAGCACCTAAAAAGCACAATTTAAAAGCAGACATAAAATTCCTAGTATTATTATTCAAATAAAGGAAGAGCTGCAGAAAAAATATGTTAAGTTAGTGAATAACTTTTAGTTAATAATGCTGGGAAGGCAAGCAGCCTCTAGGTTTCGCGTCATCAATGTTTTTCAAATTTCTCTTATCTGTATTTTACATATGACATTCCTAATATTATTATTCAAATAACGGAAGAGCTACAGAAAAAAATATGTTAAGTTATTAAATAACTTTTAGTTAATAATGCTGAAAAGGCAAGCGGCCTCTAGGTTTCGCGTCATCAATGTTTTTAAAAATGTTCTTATCTGTATTTTGCATATGACATTCGACGCCGAAAGTGTTCTACTCGTTTATAAGCATCTACATATAAGGCTGGATCCCTGAGCATACATGCATGACCTATATGGTGTTACTTCAACAATTATTTAGCTCTATTTTAAATACTGTCCAAACTCCAAGCATTGCCGCTTTCGGGAGTGTAGGGGAGTGTAGGGAAGTAGAATTACAAGAAGCCATAAACCCCCACTCTAAGCGCGTTCACGCTCGAATGCGTGGAGGAGAAGAATGCAGCTGACAAACTCCGAGCCCAGCTAACACAGTTACTAGTCCGAATAGTCACATAATTGTAACAAGATTAAAAAAACCAGTCACTGGTGACTTCCATGCTGGTCACCCAGTGATAATATATTTCCCATTTAAAGTAGTAACAAATTACAAGCGAAGCAGGTAACATTATCCCGCCATTGTAATCACATGCTTATAACAAAGTGATGTTTGGAAACGCAACGTGCAATGACAGCTTAACCTCAAAATATACATCGTTTCGGAATTATAATTATGAATATTTTTGCAAAAATGTTGGAAAGGAACATAATTAAACGATAAATAAGTTCCAGAAAAGGGAGATAATACGTGAACAAAGCTTTTATAAAGAAACAGATATTTATTAGCTGAACCCTTACGAAAAAGAAATTACATTATAGAGGTTAGACCCAAAATGTATATATGTATAAATGAAGATCGCTGCCGGCTGTTACCGCCATGTTACTAGTCTGACAGGGAACGGTTGCAAACAAGCCTCCCTAGTAAACTACGGCGATTATGCCGTTACCTGCTAGGAGACTGAGATACAAGTAACAATTCCTCTGATAACATGTGATCATTCAGGAACCTTTCAGGATGGTAACAGGTTAGCTGGGAGCATTGCCGCGCGTCGGTTAGGTTAAAAATCTATCTCGAAAATAATTTTATTTACGTAGTGTACATACATGTGTACAAAAAGTGATTCATATTGATTTCATATATGTATAACAAAATGAAAAATTCGTTTGACTGAAAAACTTCAAGATTTTGACCGGAAAAAAACCTTCAGATTCGGCCGTTTCGTTACCAGCAATCTTCGGGGCGTTAGCTATGAAATTCAACAGTCGCGAGCGACGCTAAAGTGGGGATAGCGCTCGAGCGAGAAACCGGGCAAGCGGCAATGCTCGGGGCGACAATGCTCGGTATTTGGACTGTACTCTAAAAATATATAAATTTTAATGGAAAGAAATATAGCTCTATAAAGCTTGATAATAGTAATCTTACTGAAAACACTTGACTACAAAACGGATTTCAAACGACTTGCAATATCTAAAATCATGCGCTATGATGAGAGAGAGAGATAGAGAGAGAGACGATACAATTTCACAAATATTGGGTAGTAGAATGTGCTTTCACATTGAACGAAAATTTTTGTTATTTAGTCCGGACCTGGAGCCTTTTTTAACAATCACCCCTTAAAAAATCAGAGTATTCACGCCATTTAGATTAAGAACACCAAATCTCTCATGCTTTATGCAAATCTATGCATATCCTTAAGGATGTTCAAAATAAAACCGCTGCAGTACTGTTGACAAATTCTTGAAAATTTTAGCACTTTTAAATTACAAACTTAACTTAAATGTCACGTACTGGTAACAGAAAGTGATTTTCATGCATTTGTGAATAAAAATGTATTTATAGAAATCCACTTTATTCTATTTTTATATATTAAGGCCATGTACGAGTGGGTCACGTGACCGGATTCCTACCTTACCGACACTTTTTTTCAAAATCAACTCACGTTCACACGAAACGCGGTATCGAGTTGAAAATTTGGGATATTAAATAAGAAGCGCTAAGAAAGACGGCTCTGGTTCTAAATTTTAATAATCATAAAAAAAGCAAAAAAAAAATTATTTACAAGAAAAACTTTTTTCATAATTATAAAAATTTAGGACCAGAGCCGCCTTTCTTAGCGCTTCTTATTTATTATCCCAAATTTTCAACTCGATATCGCCTTTCGTGTGAACGTAAGTTGATTTTGAAAAAAGTGTCGGTAAGGTAGGAATCTGGTCACGTGACCCACTCGTAAGATGGCCTTAAAATAGTGTTCTTAGTTTTCTTTCATAAATAAATTGTGTAGTTTTTACCATATTATAATCCACAGATATTTCAAACTATCAATTCCACAGAATAATATAGATAGAATTCGAAATCTTGACCTAACCTATGAGTCACTTCATATGCATTTAATTTTAGCTCTTTACAAAGATTTCAGGATAAATATTTCACCTGTACAGTCAAAAACGTGATCAAAGGGTAAAATCCTAAGTGAATTATACCATTTTTACAACTGAAATTAATTATTAGTGTGGAAGCTAAAACGAGCATACTGTAAAATTATCATCTTTGAATTTCAGTGCACACTGTACATGAAATTTAATATACGTGAGTAGAAAAAAAACTTCCCATACATGTGCACTTATATTCGGTCAGAGTTTTCTAACAGTGAGGTAATTGTCATGAGCGAGAACTTGTGAAAGTTTTTGAAAAAGTACTAAAGACAGGTTGGCTGCAAATTTGTCAATTGTTTTCAAAATTTTGCCCTAACCAATAATATTTTAACACTTGAATTATAATCCTGCAACTTTTTAAATATAGAATTTTTGATAAATGAAAGATAACCATTTTAAACTTATTATTCTTGATTGTTATTTGAAGTGCTTCTTTTATAAATTCTCTGCCTGTCCCTGATTTCCACGTTTCCCTAACCTGCGGCCACCCTGATTAAAGAGACATGAGAATAAGTTATTTGTAAAATTGTTAGGTTTTAATGATTCTTATAATAGTTATAATAGATATGTAGAGTATGTAAGCCTCTTTCTAATAAACTGTTAATATTAGGTTTTTCGGAACAAATTTTTACTAATTTTAAATTGGAATATGAAACCAAATGAAGTTACTGCTCGAATGAAAAGGAGAATTTTATCGTGGATTACACTAAAAATTGGGTAATGGAAATTTTCACAACTAATCAAATAATAATTCAGAACTAGTTAAATCTATCCTTAAAGACTATCAGCTTACACGCTTATTGCTTGTTAGAAATGTCATCAACCTTAATGTCTTCTTACAATGATTGCAATCATCGAGCTATTGGAATTGAACCTAACGAAGTTACCGCTGACAAGAAAACAAAATTTTATTGTGAATATCGAAAAAGTTTAAACTAAATAGTCATCACAAGGAACCAACAAATTTAAAACGAGAGAAAACGTATGTATTGGTAAGTATAAACACATTAAAAAAAGATTACACTGCAAATTGGATAACAGAAATGTTAACATTTATAATAAAAGCAATAACTTTCAAAAGTTAAACACTCTGACACTAGTAAGAAAGCTTGAAAGTAAATCGTATGTAAAGTAGTTGGAATTCGATGATTCTCATAATAGTTGCATAAGTAATTCAAAATTATAAAAAACTTTTATGTATTTGAAAATTAAATTATTTATCTAAAAAATTATTATTTAGTTCACGGAAAAATAAAGATTTGACTGTATTACAGAATTTTTTTGTTTAAATTATGAAAACCGATTCAGTGTTAAGACATCATGGAACCAAAAGAAAAAATCTCCTTGACAACTATGAAACCAACGGCATATGCTGTCGGCCTGCATCAAAGGGATTTGGAAACCATTTTTTTCAAATTCAATATGACGCAATTGCAATAAGTATTTAATATAAGTTATTTCGTACACCGCTGAAAGTTCTAGAAACTATTATGCAACATTGGTTCATTATATCTGATGTTAGTGAACAACCAGTGCATCAAGATCTCTAAAATCAACACGTCTAAACAAGTCTAGACATTATTATTATGTTCTGGATAGTGACGTAGATTTTTAGAACACAAGCTCCAATAATGCTTTAGCAATAAATGAAAGAGCTCTCAGTCACATCTCTTATCTCACGTTCACGCTCAAAACTCGACACGGGGATACAGAATTTAAGATCCTGAATATATGATCCACCATAAGAAATGCTTTATTTCTTTGGTGCCTTTCTTGTTCCTATATTATTCAATTAACTTTTGAATATTTTTTTTTAAATTTTAATAATACGACCTTTATTATCTTCAAGTTCTAGAAGGTTCTACCTTATAATCGACATATCTATAGACACCCGTAAAATTCATTTCCCAGAATTGAGGAGTATCATTTGATGACGCCATCAAAAAATATTTTATAAACTTAGCACGGACACGAACCACTACAGCTGCAGAATTTTCTCAATGTTTGTAAAGTAGTCCACTAAAAAAAAAAAATCTCATGACCAGCAATCTCAGACAAAAGGTTTGATATCAACTGGGAAACTCATTTAAAAATCTGAGTGACATATTGTATATTGTACATAGAACCATAACAATACATAGAACAAAAAGAATGTATAGGCTGAGTCTATGATCGGCCGATGACTGTTTATAGTTGAAAGTTTCTTATCCTCGATATGAAATACAATATCCCCTATGCTTAAAATCAAAGGAATGCTTTCCTAAAATATAATGAGTGATCAGACCCTATGAATGCTGCGTAGGCTACGGTCTTTAATTTTGCAGGTGGTCTCGATGGATAAGAGAAACGTAGGAACTCGTGGGAAAAGAATAAATTAAAATATTTCGTACGTGCTTCAATTCGAATAAATGTTTTCATAAACATAATGAGTGAGAGTCAACGCATTTGCAGCTTATCGGAACTATCATAAACCATACCGATTCATTAAAAAAATGTCACCCTAAAAGACTCATTTCACACCATACGTTAAAAGAATGTGTCCTCGAGATGAAATACAATATTTCCCTTGCTTAAAAATCAAAGGAATGCTTTCATAAAACATAACGAGTGATTAGACCCTATGAATGCTGCGTATAGTCTACGGTCTTTAATTTTGTAGGTGGTCCCGATCGATAAGAGAAACGGAAAGAGTCTTGAGAAGAGAAGAAATTGAAATATTTCGTATGTGCTTCAATTCGAAGCAACGTTTTTCATATACATAACCAGTGAGGGTCAACGCATTAAATGTCACCCTGAAAGACTCATTTCACGCCATACGTTGATCAATTCCGAGAAATCTCGTGCACACTAAACAAATAACCTTTAAATTCCTTTTAGAAGCTTCCTGGGTCAATCACCTTACGAAACTTTTACATATACCCTCAAAAATATTTACCCCCACTTATCAATTCTGAGAAATCTCTCTTGTACACTAAACATATAACCTTCAAATTCCTTCTAGAAGCTTCCAGGCCAACCACCTTACGAAAATTCTAGAGTTCGGTAACATGTCGGTGCAGGGATCTGTATCCAGAACTCCCCCTGTTATACTACTATAATATTTAAAGCCTTCTTAAGTTGACATTCAAACGTAAAAGTTGTGTTTTTTGTTATTTTCGAGAACAAGATTTTCGAATTTTCTAACTCAACGCGCGGTACTTACGTTATTCTTTCACGTAAAATTATTTCTAAATACATGGTGAATAGTTTATAGTCAAAACGTGTCAATACTGAAGAGTACCTATCATTTTTTTGAATAATTATTACATGTACACAAATGCATGATTTACTCATTTTTCTTCATAGACGCAGTTTATTTTGCAAATAAGTATTAATTAACATTTCAGCTACTTTTAATTAAAGCACGTTTCTTTAGGAAACAGTATTACTAGACGCTTTTTGCATTATATTTGGTTAAATTATTCCAGTATCTAATAATATTTTCAATTTTTCTAAACATTCATTATAAATAAATTAATGATTTAGCCTTTTTAAACCTAAAAACACCGATAGTTCACGCAAAAGTATTATTAGACACGTTTTGGATTGCATTCAGTTACGTTGAACCAGTGTTTAGCAATAATAAATGTTGTTGAATGCTGGTTTGATAGATAGTTCTATTTGACTAGAGACTACTCAGCATGTGTATATAAATAATTTTACGTTTGAGAATAATATTTACGCAATTAAAATTGTCGAAATTTTGCATTTGTCCATAAAACTTGAGTTATGGTCTAAGAAAAACTCATAGAATATTCAGGACGTCCGTTGGATATCCTAAAGACATATGTTAGTCGTCAAGGAAGATATACATAATTTTTTGTATTATTTGCATCATTTGTTTGTACTGAATGTTGAGTTGCATTTTACATAATTATCAGCCCTTGTTTATTCATCCATTAAACATCATTCTCATTTACACCTGAAATTTTTACGTATTTTTAATTACTCTCCAGAAACCGACCGGACATCAACATCTGTTGACAATCACAATTCACGAGGAGATATCTCCATTTTGCCGTTGCAAGATACATTTGGATCATTTGAATCCTTACACCTCTACGATCATAACGAGATCAATGCGAATGGTAATTAACGAATTATGTAATTTTTTTGTTTCTTATTTAGCACATCTGAAAAAACTGTTTAAACGTGTTAAAGTTTAATGTCACGTGTTTCACAGTGTCGTGTTTATGTGACAAGAAATCCAATTTTGAAATCTAAAGATACTCTTAAAAAATGGATATGGAACATGCTTAAAGCTGTTATCCGATAAGGCTTACACAGGGTGTCTACTCAAATCCTGGAAAAAAATTCGCTGATAATTCCAGGTTTTTCCCATGTATCTCAATATTTTTCCAGGTAGATTTTTTCATAGTACCAAATAGTTCAATTTTCAACTTAAAATGATCAATTTCTCAACCAAAAATGGAGCAGTTAAATTTTCAGTTGAAAAAATTCATTTCCAACCAACTGATGAATTTCCAACTGAAAGTATGAATCTTCAGCTGGAATCGCACAATTTTGAATCACAAAAACGAATTTTCAACTAAAATGCTAAATCTTTAACTGGACTAGTTAAATTTCCAACCAAAAATCTTATTATTAACCAAAAAGATTAATTTATACCAAAAAGACGAGTTTCCAACTAAAGAAGATGAATTGTCAAAGAAAAATTGAATACTTGAATTTCATACAACAAATGTAATGTTTAACCAAAGAAATTAATTTTCAACTAAAATAATGAATCTTCAATTGGAATAGTTGAATTTCAAACTAAAAAGATGAATATTCAACTAAAATGATGAACCTTTAACTATAATAATATAATTTTCAAACGAAATGTTGAATTTCCTACAAAAAAAGATGAATGTTCAATGAAGAAGATTAATTCCTAACAAAAAATCCGAATTTTCGATTAAAAAGATATTTTTTGCAACCAAAAGTTGAATGGTTACATTTTTATTTAAAAAAAGAGATGAATTTTTAACTAAAATGAGACGGAATATCCAACTGGAATAATTAAATTTTCAGTTTAAAGACAATTAGTTTTCAGACAAAAACAAAAACAAAATCACGAATTTGCAATCAAAGTGATGAATTTTGAACTAAAATGATGAACCTTCAAGTGGAATAGATAAGTTTTAAGCCAAAACGATGAATTTTTAAGAAAAAAGATGAGTTTTTAAGAAAACAGTTTGAATGTCAACCAAGTAGTTTTATTTTCAACCAAAAACATGCATTTTCAACTAAAATGATGAATATTTATAACTGGAATAGATGAATTTTTTAATCACATGATTAATTTTCAATTCATTTTTAGATCAAAGAAATTAATTTTCTATTAAAATTATGAATCTTTAACGAATAAAAATTCATTTTTAACAAATGAGTTTAACTTTCAACCAAGTAATTAAATTTTTATTCCAACAAAGATCATTTCTGAACGACAATGTAGTAATTCATATTTCAACCAAAAAAAATATAAAAAAGAAATGTAATCAAGAAATTCATTTTTAGACAAGAGAGAGAAAAAAATTTGCAAACAAACTGGTGATTTTTCAAACAAAAAGAGAAATTTTCAACCGAGAAAAATTATTTTCTGCCAAAAAGATCTAATTTTAAACAAAACACAAGAACGATTAATGTTCAACCAAAAATAGAACAGCTACATTTTCATTTAAAAACATTATTAAAAAAAAGACGAGTTTTCAAAAAAATAGTTAAGTACAGTAATATAGAGCTACTTTTACAAATAAAGAATTATTGTTATATAATTTTACTTTCAATGGAAAAAGAAATTGAGCAGGCTCTCGAAAAAGTTCCCTGACTTAAAAAAAAATTCCCTGAATTTTCCAGGTTGTTCTAGGTATATAAAAATTCCCTCAAAATTCCAGGTTTTTCAGGTGGGGTAGTCATCCTGTTGTACTATACTTTTTTCAATCAAGAAATAAAATTCCAATTGCTTCTTTGAGTTTAAAATTTTTCTAATTTTGAAGAATTGTAACATGCAAATTAAAACTTTATTGTTTGTCTTACACAATCACGCAATAAACATTTCCACTTGTTTCAGTCAAATTAATAATAGTAATCAATTAGTATTTATTCAAATTATTATAAAAATATTAAATAAAATTTTGTTACTTTTTCCAGACACTGGGCTCAGCGAAAATGCAACGTTATACCACAAGTCCGTTAATGAGAATTCAATCATCTTTGTCGTTGGCTTCAAATGTAAATACCCGGAAAGACAAAAATATCGGTAAGATTTGTACATTCTCATCGTAAATGCAAAATTTGATGGAGTGTCACACACTCGTCTTTGAGGCTCTACATTATTTAAGCCTAACGCTCGGTTATATTTGCACTTCGTAAATTGTGAATAGAAATTTCAAGTTATTTTTAATTATATCAATGTTTTGTAAAATTCGATTCACAAGGAAGGCAAGGAAAATACTTGTCAGTTAGTTGATTTTAAGTATTTTGCATTCTTGAAATGTTTTATATTTTTAGATAATTATCTTGAATCCATCCACGAAATTAAAGAAGTATTATATGAAATTAGAAATACAACGTCTATTCTCCACGATAAGTTTAATGATCTTGTATTAATTAACGAAGGCGTACCAAACTCCCAGTCTCGTGAGAGCCGGGAAATGTTACCTTTGGAACCGTTAAAAACCAAAGATGAGGTTGAGTAATTTAACAATTTGATTAAAACTAATCATATTGCTTTAGAAAGTTTTGTAAGTAAATACAGATTCGTTGTAAAATCAATGTGCTATAAGATAGTTGATATTATTAAAATTAGTTATTATTTATAGAAACTCTTTTGTTTTTTGCGAGTATATTAGTAAGAATTATTAGAGTTAACTCCACAAAATAATTGTGAAAATTAAAAAATACATTTACTGCAGAAAAGAAGAATAAGAAAGAGAGGAGGCAAAACTGTAGAGAAGGCGACGAGAGAGGTCATGAAACAAGTCATGACGGACACAATAGCTCGTAAATATTCGTGATATGGTCAGAAGAATAATTGGCAATTCGGGACCACAAATATTGCCACTACTATCGTTGGTACGCAGAAGTAGAAAAGAAAGTTTAATTGACATATGTATATGAACTACGGACGAGGAAAAACATATTTTAATAATTATATTATTTCAGACGTTATGCTTCGACAATTTTCCTCTGCGACCGAACACATAATTGCCGATACGATCAAGAACTGGTTAAGAAGAAGTGGCGATCGCATCAAAGCTACAATGAAAACCCAATAAAGTGGTACGTGTATTTTTTTACAGTTTCATCATTAATAAACAACCTTTCAGACAGCACTGACTATCGGGCATGAAAGTCGTTACGGGCCCCCCGGGGGGGGGGGGGGGGCGCCAGAAACAGTGAAGCGTTAAAGCTCTAGAAAGGAATTGTACATTTTAAAAAATGTTACCAAATTTAATTTGACTATTTTTTGATAGCACTTGTCATTTTGGTTTTATCTATTGAAAATACTATGCAAAAAAATAAAAAATTCGAATTTTGAGCAAAACGACATGAGATACGGAGAAAATTTTAAAGAATTGAAGCTTTTAAAAAGTCCAGCCAAATTTTGTGAAATTAATTTTTCATAGGACTTGTCGTTTTGGCTTTATTTCTGGAAAATGCTATAAAAACTATTAAAATTTCAAACTTTGAGCCAAACCATTTTTCGACAGAACTCGTGGTTTTTCATTTATTTATCGAAATTGATACGCCAAAATCGAAAATTTCAATATCACAGGAAATTCGCTAGAAAAGTTGAATGAAGTTACGTTTGTTAGGTAATGAGCGTAATAATTTGCAGTTTTCGAAATTATTTTTCGGACGTCTATAGGACGTCCAAAAGACGTCGACTAGACGTCAGTTTCAGCGTACATATAAAAACATTTCTTTAAATCATTGTTGATAAAATTCATGATAGATTCATAAGTTGTATGATTTTTCTAACAAATTTGAATATCGATTGCATTATTGGGGCAGTTGTCAACTAAAAAATTGTTTTTTTCTCGATTCCAGACCTTTTATTTGGGAATTTCATAATAATTTCAGCAAAATTCATAAGTAGTTCATACATTTTATTATTTTTATAACAAATTTATTCAAGAAATTATGAATGTTGCTGAAATGATCATGAAGTTCACAAATGCCTGAATAATGCATTTGTTTCATATATTTTTTGATAAAAGAGAAACAATTTATCAACTTTCAAAGCTGGTAACTTTTTTAACCGAACCAAACTCCATTATAAAAAAGTAAAATCTTTAAAAAACCTTTTGTTGGTAAAAGGGCCCTTATGGCCGCTCATCATAGAAAAACTGTTGTAATTGTTATTATATGCTATAATAATATCACTGCTGCAATTTTCCATGTTTATGATAGTATTGTTTGATTTCATTAGAAATCTGTTTAACTTCCAGCTGTGTGATTTTTGCTTACCGAAACTTTAACTTTGATTTTCTCGAACTGAGGTTTTATGAATTTCCAACTTCAAAAATACGCCGCCGAAATATTTTTCATCATAAATTGAGCTGTGTCCGTTGAGCGATGAAGTCCATTTTCCGTTTGGAAAGATAATATGTTAGGTCGTCTATTGGACGTCCATCAGACGTCCGTTTCAACGTACATATAACAACATTTCTTAAAATCATTGCTGATAACGTTCATGATTAGTTCATAAATTTTATGATTTTTGTATCAAATTTAATTAAAAAGTTATGAATGTTGCTGAAATTACCATGAAGTTCCCTATAAAAAGGACTGACATCGAAAAAAACCGAAGTTTTCCGTCGACAAATGCTCGAATAATGTATTGTTAAATATATTTTTGAAAAAAAAGACAAACAATTAACATTTAAAGCTCACAACTTTTTTAATTTTTTAGTATAAATGTAGTATTTTTTTTATTTGTTCAAAATTATGCCAGGAATCCGATTCCGAACCAAGCTCCATAATAAAAAAGTAGAACCTTTAAAAAACATTTTTTTGGTAGAGGGGCCCTTATGGCCGCTCATCATGGAAAAACGGTTGTAATTGTTATTGTCTCCTATAATAATATCACTGCTGCAATTTCTTAATTTTTATGATCGTATTGTTTGATTTCATTAAAAAACTGTTTTACTTCCAGCTGTGTGATTTTTCCTTACCTAAGCTTTCATTTTGATTTTCTCGAAATGAGGTTTTATGTATTTCCAACTTCAAAAATACCCCTCTGACACGTTTTTCATCATGAATTGAGGTTTGTCCGTTGAGCGATAAACTCGATTTTTTGTTTGGAAAAATAATATGTTAGGACGTCTATTGGTCGTCCAAAAGACGTCCATTAGACGTCCGTTTCAACGTACATATAGAAACATTTCTTAAAATCATTGCTGATAACGTTCATGATTAGTTCATAAATTTTATGGTTTTTGTAACAAATTTGACTAAAAAATGCATTCTTCGGGCAATTGTCGACGGAAAAAGTAGTTTTTTCTTCGATGTCAGACCTTTTAATTGAGAATTTCGTGATAATTTCAGCAAAATTCATAATTAGTTCATGAATTTTATGATTTTTCTGAAAAATTTAATTAAAAAATTATGAGGATAATTAAAAGGACTGAAATAAAAAAAATTTGTCTTCTTTTTTTTGCTTGCTAAAAAAATGGTTTACCTACAAAAAAGCATTCCTAAAAAATGAAGTGTACATTGCAGCAATATTGCCTAAAGAAATACAAATTGTAAAAGGTGGACTTTATGAGAAAATCCAATTTCAATATTTTCAGAAAAATAACCGCGATTTTGTTATTTTCAAAAATTATTATATTTTCTTTTGATCATTTGATAGATAGATAGAAACACTACCCTATGGACATTAAGGAAGAATTACAAAATTTTCATTACAGGATGCTTCAAATTGATGAAATTTACAAGCTTAATTGGGCATTTTTTGCTTTACATCACTATATTGTAAAATATACTAATATGTTAAATAAAAATATTAATAAATATACTAAATACACTATTTAACTTTTTTTTTAAATAACTCCTAATTTTTGTTAAATATATTTAAAATATTTAATTTACTTTTCTTTTTCCCAGTTGGCACACCTTATGGCATGTTATTATAGAAAAATGTGAAAAAAGTAAAATAAAATTATTTTTCTTAAAAATCTTATCGAAATTGATAAAATTTGTCTAAATATTATTGATAAAAGAAAACATGTTAATTGTAAATTATGTTGTAATATTGGAAAATAATTCTGTTTTTAACATTTTGCTACCATATTATAATTTGTAAACTTTTTCACATTTTGGAAGAGATAAGAATTAAGAAATATTACATTATAGATAAAAAGTTATTTTGAAGAATTCAAAAAAAAAAAAATAAGAAGCTTTTTAATACTTTTGAAAGATTTGAGATTACATTTCTTGCAAGATTTGTAGGAAAATTTCTAATAGCTCAGGTTTCATTAAAAAAAATAATAATTTTCAGTTTTGAAGTTTCTTAAAATGTGTCGAAAAAGAATCTGGAAGATAATAAGACAATTTTTTTATCTTGCAGAATTTAAAAAAAAATGTAGGAAAACTGAATTCTGATTTGCTGTAAGAGAATCCGAGAGAGAATAAAAAAAATCTTAATATTGTTGGCAAAATTTTGAATTATTTTTTATTTTGAAACATTAATTTTGAGGAAATTGGAAAAGATTTCCAAATATTTAAAGTGATTTCTTTATAATTTGAAACAGATTGTAGACGATTTTAAAGCAATCTTGTTCAAATCTTTACATTTTTCAAGATTACAAAATTTTAGAAATAATTCGAGTAAGTTTGAGAGTGTCCGTTAAGCTATAAACTCGATATTTTTATTTTGTAAAAATAATATTTTAGGACGTCTATTGGACGTCTACAAGCCATCCATTAGACATCCATTTGGAACGTCCACAATTATATCCTAAAAGACATCTATATGACAAAAAATTGCCTGACATTAGACGACCTATAGATGTCTTAATGTTGTGTTACTGTCAAATTGACGACATCCACATTGACGTCCATGGACTTTTGTGGACGTCTTAGCAACATCTTTTGGACGGCGCGGTGCCCGCTGGGTCATGACAGAAATACTGGACACTTTAGGATCAACAAAATTCATTTCTTAAATGGATTTAAAGTTAGCTTATTACATTCTCATTCTAATGAGAAGGTATTGGTTTTATGTAAAATTTGACATAGTCGGTTTTCATCAAATCTCCACGTTTTGAGACCCCCTGAGCTAGAAAAAACGATTTTTACCAAGGTGTCTGTCTGTCTGTAGTCTGTCTGTCTGTCTGTAGCCACGATAACTTTCGAAAAAATGATCAGATTTGATTGAGCTTTGGCACACTTTTTTATGGCCGAAAAATAGAGAACGAGTTCGTTAACCAGCTATTTTGGATGAAAATCGGTTATTAGTAGTACGCAAAATGACGAACAAAATATTCTTATGACTTTTCGTGATAAAAAAAAATTACTGGAGTTATAGCATTTTCAATATTCCAAAAAACAAACGAAAATGAACATTTTAAGCCGAAAAACGCACGATATGAAAAAAAGTCAAGAGGAGAAAAACGTTGATTCCTGAACACCCTATAATATTTTCATAACAACTTTTTGAATTTTTTGAAAAATAAAAAATTCAAATTTTGATCGCACAAAAAATTAATGAAAAATCAAAAAAGCCATTTTGCTGTCAAACTATGCAAGATACCAGAAAAGATCATCTCACCAAAATTGTGCACCTAAAAAAGATCTAGAAATTTCTTATCATTCACTTTTTGATATGACACGTAGTTTTTGTTTTATTCGTAAAAAACAGCATTGAAAATAGAAAAATCAAATTTTCGGACGAATATTACCAGCTACGAAAAAATGACCGAAACAAAATTTGTTCATCCAAGGAAGAAGTACAAATTTATTGTAACAAATGAACAAAAATTGTGCATTCAAAAAATACTTACAAACCCGTAATCAATTTTTGTGGTAAGAATATATTCAAAATGAAAAAATTAACTTTTTTGATAAACGGCACAAGCTAAAATAAAATGTTAACTAATAAAATTTGTCACCTGAATTATATCATTACTTTTCATTTGAAATCAAATACAAATTTAGTAATTTGTATATGAAGAACATATAACAGGAAGCACAAAGTGCGCGCTCAGTGTATTTACCAAATCGCACGCCGTAAGTGCTTTTCATCGAAGTCGAACACGAAGTTCAAAAATCTAGAGGAGCCGAGCGTAAAGCGCGATGTAAATACGCCCGAGCGCGTAGCGCGAGGTGAATACATAATCGAGCGCGAAGCGCGATATCCAACAGTCGCGCGCCCTAGGCGCGCTAAAACTTGCGAGCGAAGCGAGCAATGAGAATGTGCCCGCGAAGCGGGCAGATTTTTTACAATTACCATTAGACGAAAATTCAAAGCCAATCACAACATTCACAGCCCTGGAAAATGCATGTATAAGTTTAAAAGTATGTCATTTAGTTTAACCAATGTTCCAGCCACTGAGACTTATGGATAAAATTATAACTCCAGATTTAAAGCCAAACGTTTTTTGTTATTTAGATGACATTGTAACCCAGATAACAATATGCGCACACGGTGCCACGCACGGTGCAGGCATGAGTGCGAATAAATCGTCACGCGTGTCACGCAGTTCACCAAACAGATGTGTCCGCATATGCGTGACATATGCGTCGCACGTCGTGCGAGTCGCACGCGTGTCGATGAAGTGCATCCCTTCTGCAAAGATGGTTTTTAAACGATCCCAATCGTGTCTATCCTTTCTTTCTACAAGGGCATGCTAAAACTGCAAATGATTTTATGCTTTTTTATGTTTTTTCATATATACACGTGGAAAAAGTGAGATTTTATTTGACCTAACTTTTAATTTTCTGCCATTTAAACGAAAATATATATTTATATTTTTCTTTACTTACCAGTTTCTTTAACACAATTCGTGGCACGCAAACATTAATTAAGGCTCAAATATACGAAGAATAATATCGCAATGATCGAGTTCGTTGAAATTTTATAACAATTAACTACTGGAAAAGCACTAGTGTACACTAAAACATGACGCTCATATAACCTCACTGACGGCAACGATGTTCGGTGAACCGTGAAGTTTGACAATTGCGCATGCACAATACAGGTACAAATATAATTTGAAATAAGATAAATACATAAATCATTTGAAAGACGATATTAATTTGATTCAACTGAACCGAATTTGATGAATAAAAAATATTATTAACATATTGTTTATATTTATTCAGCAAGGACTACGACGAAATATGAGTGATGGCTGAATGAGCCTCATTGTGCACGCTCGCATTTATCCGTCACTCTATCGCGGAATGTGCTTGCCATTTGCGTGCGATATGGGTCGCATCGTGCGACTCGCACGCGTGCTTGAAGCGTGCGTCGCACGATTGTTATCTGGGAATAGTAACTCAGAATTTGGACGACCATCTACAGTATTTGAATATCGTATTAGACAAAATAAATCTAGCTGATCGGAAATAAAATACTTAGGTTTCAAAGAAACGACAAAGGACTCCAAATAGACGATGACAAAATATATCCAATCCTAGAATAGCCTAGAATCAATATAGCGTTTGCTTGTATCGTAGAAAACCCGTAAGTGGACATCAACGACAAAACAGATGACTGTCACTCTACAAAAACGAAACAAATTACAAAAAGACGCGAAGAACACGAAAAATGGCGAATCGGAGATTCGCGACTCTATTTTTACAGAACTGACCCACTTAAATCTACTACCCTAGTATCAGCTGATATCATGTGCCCGTTAACAAGTTCGAAAAAGAGAAAAACCAATACATTTTAGTGTTTGTAGACCTATTCACAAAATAGGTCGAAATAATAGCAATAAAAAATTTAAGGGGACTACAATAGAGACAGAATTCCATAAACTTGTCACTTCGCGTTGGGAACCACTGCGGATTCTCCACACCGATAATGGCACAGAATTTGTCAACAAAACTTTAAGTGAATTAACGGGAAAATTCGGTATTAGGCACACGAAAACACACAAAAAAATATTACCCACAAGCAAACCCGACAGAACACTAAAAAAGAACAATAAACCCCAGCATTTTTAAATTTAGGTTGCGAATTAGAACCAATCCAGTCGCTTAGCAAAAACATAGAAAACGATAGCGAAATAGAGTTCCAAAGCATAGATAAATGGACGGACAGATTGGAAGGTTACAAGTTATAAAAGAGGAAATGCAGAAAAACAGCTACAATTTAAGAAGAGTACCAATAGAATTTGAAATAGGAGATAAGGTCTTGAAAATGGTAAACAAACTGTCAAACAAGGCGGATAAAAAGACAGGCAAGCTATACGACCAATATGAAGGTTCGTTTATCATTAAGAAACAAATTTCTCCAACTATGTACGAATTAAAAAACCTTTAAGGGAAAAGGATTGGCGAATGGAATATAAACGATTTCAAATTAGAAAATGTTAATACATATAAGGGCACGTAGGCGTTGGAAATTTTAACGAGTTTAGGTTAGAATATTTAGACTCAAGTAATGGCAAAAGGGCATTGGCTTAATAGCATTAACTACACAAAAGAACACGAAAAGAACCCCAAAAAATATTCTGAATTCAACTACTGTCAAAAAACTCTAATAAATTACTTGAAAGATAACACAATATTGACTGCCATTACAAGACAGAAGTAACATCCTTCTTTGGGAAAGAAAAGGATGAAAAAATAATCAAAACTAAAAGAATAAATATAAACTTTAGAAACGAAGTACAAACAGTGGGACTCAAAATTCTATAACAGGAAACAAATTTACTCTGACCTTTTGTTATCAAACTAAATTACATAGTTTGGATAGGATTACAATATAAATAATTTATAAATAAATAAGACAAAAGCAACTAAGCTCAAACAAAAACAGACTCAAGGGACAGTCGAGTCTAAAAACAAAAATTCCAACAACAATTGACTCCACGGACGAGTTTTCTGTGTTTCTTTTCATGTTTGTTTCAGAAAGAAGATAACAATTAAAAACTTTATTAACAACAAGTAATTTGAATTTAGCAAAAACTTGACAACTCCAGACCCCAACAGACAAATTTACATACAATAGAAATGAAACATAATTATCAACTAGATTTAAAATTGCTCAAACTAAAGTTGTTGAAGCAAATCTGAAGAGAAAAACAACAGAATTACAAACTTTGGTTTAAAGGCTGATTTTTAGACTATATCAAACTTGGACAAAAGCATTACAGAAATTTCAGGTATACACCAGAACCCCCGCGGGTGAGGGGGCGGGGGGCTGTAACAGAATTCTTACCATAACACGGGACTCGGTACGGCACGCAGTGCTCCTAATTTGGCTCCCCAACCGCACTGCGCATGCGTCGCACCAGCAGACTCATTGGATGTTGATCGCGCGCTTATTTGAAATGATTAAATATGCAAATAATGTTTTCACAATATATAATAATCATAAAGTACAAAAAAATATTATGAATGATTCAAAATTCACATTGGTGACAAAAGGCATTCCTTTGAATTTAAAATCAAACATTTATTTTTAAAGAGTACAATGGCCAACGGCCATACCACGCTGAAAAACCCAGTTCTCGTCAGATCACTGAAGTTAAGCAGCGTTGGACGCGGTTAGTACTTAGATGGGTGACCATTCAAGAATACTGAGTGCTGTTGGCACATCGTGGGTGTGGTGAGCCCACACTTGTAGTTATTTATAACTACAAGAAAACTATCCACCTAGAAACACTACCCGAATCGGGTAGTGTCACGTCTACCCTGAAAGGGAAATGGCTTAATGGTATACATACATACAATAAAATAATAATTTCGCCTTGCACTATAAAAGACTACTTTGTAATTTGAAAATTAATTGTTATTATTTTCACAATGATGATTTATTATAAAAGATTGCTTTACTCATGTGATAGTTTTTAAAAAGCGCGCCATTTACAGCCAATGAGACTGCCAATGCAAAGCATGCGCACTGCAGTTGGGGAGCCGAATTGGGAGCACTGACACGAGTGGATTTAGACAGGACGGCACATGGGCGAAGCCTACCTCCCATCACTTCCGAACCACTGTCATTCGGACCGAGCGTCAGTGCCAGAGATGTGAAATAGTTGGCGCGCTTATTTAAAAAAAACAGCTAATATAATTTTATAACTTTTTTCTTGATTCTTTTATCGAAAATTTATCTTGGAGTATAACCAGGGCTCGGAACGTGTTACTTTTTAGTAACTTAGTTACTTTTTTGATCCGCGGTTACTAAAAAGTTACTTGTTTTATGAAAAGGTTTTGGTTACATTTTTTGCCCGAAAATAACGAAATGAATTAGTTAATTAATTGTATTATTTAAAAACTTGTGAAAAATGTAAAAATTCAAATTTTTCCAGTAAATTTGGCAACTTTAGAGCCTAGAAAATTAGGGAATAACAATGAAATAATAATTAGTTCGTATGTAAAGTTTATAAAAAGGGCCATCAATTGAATTATTATGAATCCTGATACAAAATTTCAATTTAGATAAAATTGCTAGTTTTCAATTAAAAATTTAAACCTTTTTTGTTAAAATATCGTATTATATTTTTCAACGAGGATTTATCTTCTTTCGTTGAAATTCGGTTAAAAGTTGAAGAATTTTTGTTAAAACTTTATTTTTTTGTTGAAAATATATCATTTTAGTTGAAAATTCGTATTCTTTGGTTAATTTGAAATGAGCAATTATAAATCAAATTTTAAAAACTAAACAATTTTAAACCGAATTATTTGAAATAAAAAGACTTGAATCATTAATATTTCAGAGTGTTAAATTTGAACTTTGAACGGTACAATTTTAATTTTCAAATTTTGAAAAGATCCAATCCTAATTTAAAGCTGGAAAAGAGTTCGAAAAACAAAATAATAAATTTAGATTTTTGAAGATTTCGAAATAAAATTTTGAAGCTTTTTAAGGATCTTTAAAGATTTTAAGAGAATAAAATAATTCTTAAGTTTGCTGAGAAGATTTAAAATGATTTTTTATTTTGAAAAATTAATATTAAGAGCAAAATGAAGAAAGATTGAAAATTTTTTTTTGATTAATAAATGACAATTCATGAATTATTAATTTGGAAAATAACGGAGTAAGTTTAAAATGTATTTAGAAGTTTTGAAAAGATTCCAAAATCATTTAAAATGTGAGAAAAATTTTAAAACAGAATGCAAATGTTTGAAAATTCCGAACATAAAATTTATAAGCTTTTTAAGCAGTTTTAAAGGGTTTCAATGAATACAAAAGTCGTATCAAAATTTCTAGAAAAACTAACAGGATTTTCAAAAAATTGTAGGGAAAATTCGAGTTGCTTAAAATGATATAATTTTGAAAATTTATAAGTTTTTTAATTAATTCTTCAATTCACAGCATTGAAAATGATAGCGTGGATTTCTGTTTTCAATAATAGAAAAAACGTGTACTTTCCTCTCATTTTGGTTGTAATTTATTGTATTTATTTGTAGATTGCTGTAAAAATAGTTTTAGGTTTCTGTACTTTTTTGTAAAAAGTTTTTCACCAGGGAAATTAATCTTCTTGATTGAAAATCACCCTTTTGTTTAAAAATACATAATTTTATTTGAAAATTCATCTGTTTGGTTAGAAATGTACTTATTTTGTAAAAAATTCGTCTTTTTCAGTTGAAGATTCCCTTTTCTTCATAGAAAAGCCAACTATTTGGTTGACAGATAACTTATTTGTCAAAAGTCCATATTTACTGGTTTAAAATTCAACTGTTTTGTAAAAATTGGTCTTTTTGGCTTAAAAACTCAACAATTTGGTTGAAAAATAACCTATTTTGTTGAAAAATCGTATTTTTTCGTTTTGCTCTTAATATCAATTTTTCAAAATAAAAAATCATTTTAAATCTTCTCAGCAAACTTAAGAATTATTTTATTTTCTCAAAATCGTTAAAGATCCTTGAAAAGCTTCAACATTTTATTTAGAAATCTTCAAAAATCCAAATTTAGTTTTTTATTTTTCGAACTCTTTTCCAGTTTTCAATTAAGATTGGATCTTTTCAAAATTTCAAAATCAAAATTGTACCATTCAAAGTTTAAATTTATCACACTGAAATACTAATGATTCAAGGCTTTCTATTTCAAATAATTCAGTTTAAAGTTTTTAATATTTAATTTATAATTGCTCATTTCAAATGTACCAAAAAATACGAATATTCAACTAAAATGATGAATTTTCAACAAAAAAATCAAGTTTTAACAAAAATTCTTCAACTTTTAACCGAATTTCAACGAAAGAAGATAAATCCTCATTGAAAAATATAATACATAGTTCGATATTTCAACAAAAAAGGTTTAAATTTTTAATTGAAAACTAGCAATTTTATCTAAATTGAAATTTTTTATCAGGATTCATAATAATTCAATTGATAGCCCTTTTTATACATTTTACATACGAACTAATTATTATTTCATTGTTATTCCCTAATTTTCTAGGCTCTAAAGTTGCCAAATTTACTGGAAAAATTTGAATTTTTACATTTTTCACAAGTTTTTAAATAATAATAAAAGAATCAAGAAAAAAGTTATAAAATTATATTAGCTGTTTTTTTAAATAAGCGCGCCAACTATTTCACATCTCTGGCACTGACGCTCGGTCCGAGTGCCAGTGGTTCAGAATTGGTGGGAGGTAGGCTCCGCCCATGTGCCGTCCTGTCTGAATCCACTCGTGTACTGACGGCACGTTGCGGAAGTGTCCGAATTCCGACCAATCAGAGAGGAGCTAGACGGACATGACGTAAGTTAGGAAAGGTTATATATTCTCGAGCGAGCACTACTCACTCTCTTGTCTCACTGTCTCTTATTTTACTGTGCTCGGAGAATCAGAGGGTAAGATTTTTTACACATCTCATCTTGTGAAACCTCTCAGCCCTTTTTGCCCAGTAAGCAACCGTAATGTTTCTTTTCTCTTTTGTAGTTGGTTTGGAAATCCCGTAAATTTCAATTTGTATTGTTTTAGATGGCCAACGAAGCCCTAAAACTGATCTAGTTAGCCAAGAAAGCCCTAGATAAACCTTGTTTGATTTTATTTGGCCAAGAAAGCCCTAAAATTTAATTTGTTGCCCAGAAAGCTCCCTATAATGCTTTTGAGGTTAGGTTTGCCACGTGGCCACGAGGTTTCCAGGATTTAATCTTTTGAATTTGACAATCTATATGTTGATGTTGTGCATTTTATTTTTGTAATCTGATTTTTTGAAATTAATCTTTGCGAACTAATCTTGTGGAATTTATCTTGTTGATCTGATTTTGTGTATTTTTCTATGATATGATTTTTGAACGTTTTTCTATTGTGATCTGATTTTGTGCAATTTTCCTATGATATGATTTTTGTGGATGTTTCTGCCGTTTGCCCCATACATCATCGAACGATTTAATCGCACACTCAAGAACAAGATGTGGCCGTAGTTCAGTTTATAAGGAAACTACAAGTGGGTAGATATTTTGTCAAATCATATCCAAGTACAACAACACCAAACATCGTACTGTTGGTATGAAACATAAAGACATTAAACCTGAAGATGAAAAACTACTACTACCACAAGAACTTTTAAAAGTCAAGTATTCAGATATTTACCTTGTAGAAAAAGTTCTAAAAAAACGTGGTAACAAGATTTATGTTAAGTGGCCCCTGGCGGACCGAACGAACGAAGCGGATACGCTACAGCGTATCCTTATAATATCCACATCGTATCCTCTCCGTATCATGAAAGAAAAACTCATTTAAAAAGGAAGATGAACATTTCACTTGTTGAAATTCGGATTCTACGTGAAATTTCGCGTTAAAAGGTCACGGAGTAATCGCAATAGTTTTTCTTGCAACATTAGAAACTTTAAAAAAATATAATACTTACCGATAACGTGGGCTGAAGGCGACTTCAAACGCATCGTCGACGGATAACGCCTATTAACTGCTACTGAACGACGATGCGTTTGAAGTCGCCTTCAGCGCACGTCATCGATAAGTATTATATTTTTTTAAAGTTTCTAACGTTGCAAGAAAAACTATTGCGATTACTCTGTGACCTTTAACTCAAAATTTCACGTAGAATCCGAATTTCAACAAGTGAAATGTTAATCTTTCTTTTTTAATGAGTTTTTCTTGCATGATACGGAGAGGATACGATGTGGATACTATAAGGATACGCTGCAGCGTATCCGTTCCGTTCGTTCGGTCCGCCAGGGGCTTGGCTTCGATTATCACACAACAGCTGGATAGATAAAACAGACATGTAATCAATTTTCAATAAATCAAAGTTAAATTAACATTAAGTTAATGTAAAAGTAACGTTAAGTTAACGTTAAAGTAACGTTAAGGTAACATTAGGTTAACGTTAAAGTAACGTTAAGTTAACCTTAACCCTTTAAAGGCCGAGTTTTTTCTGAGGGTTCGGTAAAATCGATACATGGTGAATCTGAACTCATGAGTACCCAGTGTGAGAAAAAAAATTATTCCAGAATTTTTCCACCCTCAGAAACTACCCCCAAATCGAAAAGCCACCCCAATCGCTTGAAAATATTTTAAAATATTATAATCTCATTTTCTGTTATGCTATCCTAATCCAAATCTGAATATGGGTATCCTAGAATACGTGAATATATTCTAAGGAACTGAAGGATCATCATCTGTTTTACCACTGTTAGGGGTAGTTTTCAATTTGGATATGTTTGCCACAATGTTTTCATGTGTTTCCAGGAAAATATATATATACTGAACATCAATAAAAGTACATTTCTAGGTGCATCACCACAACTAGGGGTGTTTTTTTTATGTTCTATAACTGTTAAGGGTAGTTTTTGATTCGGATATTGATGATTCATATTTTTTATATGTTTCCAAAAATATATATGAACTGAACTACAATGAAAGTGCATTCTTGGACGTATCATCACTGATAGGGGTGGTTTTCGATTTTTATTTACTTTTAGGGGTAGTTTTTGGTCCGCACCTATTTGCTACAAATTTTTGATGTGATTTCAAAGCATACATATGAAATTGCGACGCAGAAAAAAAAATTTCCTGGAATTTATGCTTATTTCTAATTTTGTTGCAATTTTCTCATTTTTTGTCGGGGTGTAAAACTGAAGGGGTGCAACCCCCGTGTTTGCCAAATTTTTCATGATTGGATGCATCCTTCATCTTCAAAATGAGACCTTAACAAAGACGATATGTTTATTTTTATGGGAGTTACAATTTTTCAAAGCAGGTGGGACGTATGTGTCCCACTGGCCGTTAAAGGGTTAAAGTGACTTTAAGTTAACGTTAAAGTAACATTATGTTAACGTTAGATTAACGTTAAAGTAGCATTATGTTAACGTTAAAGTAACGTTAAAGTAAACTTAAGTTAACGTTAAAGTAACGTTAAGTTAACGTTAAAGTAAAGTTTAGTTAACGTTAAAGTAACGTTTATCTAGGCTCCCGGTAAGAAGGCTTGCATTCAAAGGTATTAAACATTGCAATACCCAGGAATGCCGTTTCTGTCCTGCTTTTTTGAATCCCAGATTAGGTAGCAAAACTATTCAGATTCCAATCCCTTTCAAAGCCGATCGGTGCTGTCAAACATAACCTGAGATAAATTAAAAACACGATTTTCGTCTAACGCATTAGAAGACGCTTCAAAAGCATAAACTTGGCAAAATATAGTAGGATTGTGTATAAAAATACATCACTTTAACATAAAACTCTCGCTTCATTCAAATCTGATCAATTGAAAATATATAAAATAATAATAAAAAAGTTTAAAAACTTAGTTTTCATTACAGCTACCTGTGTATTAATCAATCTTGACAACATAAAATGACTAATACTGTATTTTCAAACGTTTTTAACCTCATTATTATTCAAAAAAAAGTAAATAAGAACAGCGAAATGAACAAATTTAAAAGGGATAAAAAATGTTCTATATTGTGGTCAATTTGGGGTACCCAAAAGTATTCAGAAAAATAATGTCAACACTGAGTACAGAAAAGGATTCAGTTTAAGAGATAACTTCTACTACTTTTTTGCGAGGACAAAAACGGTATCGAAAAGGAATCAAGAATTGTCACTTTACCATTGAACAGGAAATTTCCGAATACTTTTCAATGCAAGCCTTCTTATCGGGCTTATATTAAGCCAGAGTTATATTAATATTAATCTGAAGTTGAATTATTGTTAAAGCAATATTAATTTAAAGATCATTTTTTTTAAAACTAGACTTATGTATCAAGCTAGAGTTAAAGAATTTTTAACTAGTCTAAATTAAAATTATTATTTACAATCTATATTCATACATAGCTTATTTAGGGGAGAGTAGGGTAAAACCGGGTACTTTGTCAGATGTGCAATGAAAATTTTCTTCATATTTAAAAAAGTTTTTAAAAAAATGCAAAATTCCCGATTTTGCCCCGTGGGTAGGGTAACAGGTACCTGTGAAAATAATTTTAAAACTCATTAAAATTAAGAAAAATTGATTTTATTGTAATTAAATATTATAAACATTGGAATGCTGAGTATCTTGAGTACACTCACGAAGGTTTTAATATTATTAAGATTATGATATTCAGCATCCTAGATGTACTGACGATGGATTTAGCAGTAATCACACATGAATTCGCCTTGTTCGACATTGCTACATGCTATTTAGGCTCACTCTTTGCACACAGTGCAAATCTGAATTCACCCCTTAGTCGATACAGGTTAAAGCTCATTCCAAAAAATGCAAGCTTTATGAGTGTCTGCTTACGGTTCCTTTTCTGATGAAAAATCATCCTTCTTTCTCTTCTTTGTCTCCGATGTCTTCGGTGCTTGAGCGCCAGCTTTGCCTATCAGACTTATTTCTGTACATTAGTGGCATCGTCAGATTTGAAAAAAGATAATTATTAGAAAACGTATGAATAAATTCTCAAATTCAGATATTATGTAACATTTTTCATGATTATTTTCTCCTGTGTGACAAAAACCAATATTTTGTTTTGAAAGGGGGTTATTATCGGTAATGACATAATACTCACATATAGTAATAATGTACGATAACGATTATATAAAATTATAAAAGTTGACAGTTTTTTTGCTAGTGTATATGGCACGTGGGGTAAGACCCGGTACTACCCGGTCTTACCCCTACCATCAGTACCCGGTTTTGCCCCCACACGCAATAAATAACGGAGCGTTATGCCCACGTGGTTCTGAACATAAACAAATGATGATAACAATTGATATATACTCTATAATAGGTACGGAATTAAGTGTTGCACTTAGCTTTACAGTTTCTGTACGACTACAAGACCCTTCTAGAAATAATTAATTGAAAACAATTCAGAACGATAGAACGAAATTTGAATTGTTTCTAATCGTGTTTCTTAATCGTGTGTGCACGATTGGGAACGATTGAGTGTTGCAAAGTTTCAATCGTTCCCAATCGGGCAAATCGGTAGTAGGATTCCGAGGTTATGAAGTTGCAATTTGATGGCAGCACTTTCGTCTCGCGGGAATTATTTGAAACCGTTTATTTACTTTTTTCGAGACAACACATTTTAAGCAATATGTTCATGAAAAAAATTAAATAAATGTTTTGTAATAATTTCCGCGAGCTGAGAGTGCTTAATCAACTTAGAGATCAACTTAGAGTGCTTAAATCAACAAATTTGCCAATGTGGTGAAGTTTTTTCATAAAATTATTCATTTCATTGTCTATAATTTTGTATAAAAAACGTGTAATTTATTATATAAATAACTTAAAGTATTTTAGGTACAGAACAATTAAAATTAACTAAGAGTAAAGCTATTCAGATTCTTTCTCATCTTCTAATATCCTACGGATATTAGCATTTTTACTTGTTAATTCGTCACCCTCTGTCCCACTATCACTCTCACTTCGAAGATTCGTCATTTTAATTTAAAATTCACCTTTTTTTGGTTAAACTTCAACTATTTCGTTGAAAATCGATATTTTGCATTTAAAAATTAAACTATTTGTTTGAAAATTTATGTACTTTGTGAAAAATTTGACTTTTTTGTAAAAAAATAATCTTTATAACTAAAAATTCATCTTCTTGGCATAAAATTCAACTATTCTTTTTCTTTGAATGTTTTTTGGTTGATAATTATTATTTTTTTAATGAAAATGTAACTATTATTCCAGTTCAATATTCCATAATTTTAGTTAAAAATTCTTCTCTTTTTTTGCACTTTCTTTTTTTGCCTAAAAATGTATTTATTCAATTTTTGGTAGAAAAATTATCTTTTTTAGTTGGAAATTCGTCTTTTGGTAGAAATTCATCTTCTTGGTCCAAAATTCAATTATTCTAGTTAAAGATTCATCATTTTAGTACAAAATTCATCTGTCCGGTTTAAAATTCCACCATTTCAGTTAAATACTTACCATTTTTATTTGAAAATTCATCACTTCGTTTGTTTGGTTAAACGTTAATTTTTTTAAATTGAAATTTAATTATTTAAGTTTTGGTTGAAAATTTATACTTTTTAGTAAAAATTAATTTTTGTGCTTGAAAATTCAACTGTTTCAGTTCAATATTCATTGTTTTAGTTGAAAACTCTTATGTTTGGTTTAAAATTAATTTTTTTGTACTAAAAATGTTACTATTCCATTTTCGGTTAAAAATTATTATTATTTTGGTTCAAAATTCAACTATTTGGTTGAAAATTTGTCTTATTTGA